>DWEC01000009.1:0-33867 GCA_018245735.1 Microceris miodesmiata
GCTGAAGATCGAGCTCTGTGGCGTGCTATTGGAGAGGCCTATGTCCAGCAGTGGACGGGAATAGGCTGAAAATGATGATGATGATATGCCGTTTATCCCACATTTATAAAATTCGGAACATTCATTTTGTATTCCTATTATAGTTTATTGCAAATAAAATTCATGCTTTTTTTATTAAGTCACCACGCGCGATAAACTCGAAAAGACGGGACGGGATGTCTTGACTAGGTTATTCATTCCTACGAACTATACCTACGCGTTCCCAGATAAAATTAATTAAATAAAGGTCACACACAATAAAATTAGCATCTACCTACTTAATCGTTTGAATGGTAAATAATGTTGAAATAACAAAGGGATACAGCATGCTATTCAACAACAATTATGTATAAACACGCAAATCCAAGGAAAATTAAAACCTGAATCGAATGTACATACCTAACCTCTTTTATTTGTAGCTTAAAAATAAAACTCAACAAAATAAAATTCAATACCCAATAATTGCCACTGATATGAAATACTAAAATAATAAAAGAAATACAGGTTAAAAAAAAATACTAAATCACTTATGTACAAAACATAACCTTAACTCAATGCGCGTACAGCGATGAACGGCTGCCAACTTTCGGCGCGGCCGAAAGACTCGCCCATTTTCTGGCCGAACCCGAAACTAAGGCCAAAAATAGATTTCTTGGCCGAACCTGGCCGAAACCGAAACTGAACTTTCGGTCGGTCACTAATAATAATAGTATTACTACTTGCCAATAGATATCAGGAACAGTCATTTTTTACAGTTTTATGTTTAATTTGCGGAAACTCTGAAACGGCTTCAACTACATTCATGAATTTCGGCTGGCTGGGGGGTTTGGGGGCGATAAATCGATCTAGCTAGGTTTCATTTTTAGAAAATGTCGTCTTATCCGTGTTTTCAGGCAATGAAAAACTGCTACAATTTCCTTGAAATACGAAGGTAAATTTCGCCATCATGTATAAAGTTATAATAGCTCAGGTGGGAAATCGGGCGGTCACCAAAACCAGAAGACCCCGGTTCGAGTCCAGATGTCTTTAGTCCGATTATTTTTGTTGTTTTTTCAAGTTCGTTATTTTGTGAGAAAAATTATTATTGGGTAACCTTTATCAACGCATCTAATTCGTATCTAAAAAAAATGATAAAATGCCAATACTAAGTAATTTAGAAAGGCTTTATCATTTAAAGGGATAAATATTCCATAAGTATTTTTTTCGTTATACAAAGGTATGAATCGTTATTTCTGCCGCTCACGTTATTCGAAACCAATATTACCCATGATATAGTATAGTGAGATACAGATGGCGAATCTTTCGTTATCTCACGTGAGCGATACACGTGATTGAATATCGCTCGCAAGCAACCCGAATAAAATATGATTCGTTTGATCAATACTTATGTACGTAAATATAATGATTTCTTTATTTTTATATCATCATACGTCGAAGTTTGTGGCGCCACCGGAAACTTGTATAAACTATTGATATTTGGAAACTTTTATAAAAATAGAGCAGGCCAAAATGTATCTTAGTGTTCTTATCGTAAATTGTTTTTGTTAAAAACTTAACTGAAATATCACACGGATACCAAACATTATTGTGATTATAAATTACTTTATGATAATAAATCCTAAGCATCATTCTCCGAAGCATTATGTTTTATTCCAATCCAGTGAGTCATTGTAATTTTCCTGGGAATTTCCTTCGCTAAAGCTCTCCTTTAACGTAAACAAACTTATCACTCTGGTTTTGCAAATTACTATGAACACGTCAGTAGGTGTGCCATATACCTGTTTGGTAGGTTCATAAAAAAACAGAAAGTCTCAAACGAAACAATGAGCGAACGATCGAATAAATTCAACACTGAACGAAAATAAATCTATCTTAATTTTAAGGTTAGTGAAATATTGAATTAAATTTTTTACACGCTTCCCACACATACACCAACTAATGTAGTGTATAAGGTTAATCTGTATTCTATATTAGTGTGTGCTTCGGGAATAACGTACTATTCCCGAGAAGCAACATTGCCGTGACGCCTAAAACGGTACTCCAATCTTCCTACTGTCTATCAAACCCCAGACCGGATACGACTATACGATAGAAAATCGAATTTTACTTTATTCTGTAGAAATGAACGAACGTAACGTACGTAGAGTCTATTTGATAAATACAAATTCACTCAATACACTCTTGCACTATCAAGTACGAGTACATTCATTGACCATAACGAGTTCTCAAATCGAAAATTAATTTCACACACAAAACCAGAGGGTTTTAAAGCTGTTTACGGTTTAATTAAATGTCATTGCAGTGTACTGTCGGACCTGACAACGCAATTAATTTGCGATCCGAATACACATATTATATTTGCAAGTCTCGTATTCTGATCACATATCTTGCTTTACTGTGTGATAGCATCGCGTCCTGTATTTGACCTGTATTTTATCTTCTTGATTTTATAGCAGATAAGTTATCGAAGAACTTTCCAGAAGTGTTGGCTGGTTGTATATACGAGTAGGTGTTTGTGGAGAATTTATTATATTAATGTAATGAAGTATAATTTATTTTTAAGTTTTTGAGAAATATTCATGACAAGTTAAATACAGTATGTACTGATATGTATGTATGTACAAATATTTCGACTCTACAGTCTGCAATGTATAGTCTCTCACGAAATAAAGAATTTAATCGTGTTCTCTTTCTACTTCCGTAAAGGGACCTGGCGTGAAGATATGTATGTTTGTTTTTATTCATTATTGTATAATACTTGAAATAAACGTGTAATAGATGCATACTATATAATAAACGAATTCAAACATACACAATCCTCAACCCGTATGCCCAGCGTGGCGATTGTGGGCTAAATTCCGTTTTGATCAGAGCACGCCTGTGTCCAGCGTTGTACTGAAAAAGGCTGTTGATGTTATGGCATACAATATATGTGGCAGGTTGCGATCATTAGACTGTTCCAAGTGTTATGTTTTCATTATCTTCCGTCAACAGTCGTCACACTGATCGCGCGCCCTGCGGTTGTCTCATATTGCAATGCGATTTTGCGGTCGCGAGAGCCTTAGTATCTTTTATAGGGATGTCAACTCGTAATATCTTCTAAGAGTTGTAGTATTTTTTGTCTTTTTTAATATAATTTTGAAAATATCGTAAAAAGCTTATATTGTTTGCGGTATATTTAGAAAATTTTGAAATACAGAGCTATTTATATTTTTCTCAGTATGAATTAATTTATTCTGTTTTATATTGTGTTTCATGTGTATTTGGCCTGTGATATATATACAATATATACTCATAAAACATTAAAAAACACGTGAAATTAATCTATTCAGCTTCCTGTATAATATCGTTCAATGTAAGATAGTTTTTTATTTATTTAAATGGCAATCTTAGATAAAAAAAATGCATATACTTAACTATTGTGCTTTATAAAATATATGTCTCAGAAAAGCGAACCTTACTACCGGGCAGTTGTGACCTGCATTCCCTGCCTGAGTAATTTCGGTAACTCCGCAATCCCATGGACCATTACGCGGTGCCAGTTTAGAAATAGCTCTATTCATTATTATTATTATTATATTATCAGGATAGATACATTTGGGCTAATTTTTCGAACGATCGCTCGCGCGATTTAGAAGTTTATTTAAACTGAAAATGGAGGTGAAAAGATAAAAGTTATGGACAATTAAAAATAATAATTTAAACGAACGGATGGATATGTACTAAGTTTATACGTTATACGGTTTATAAGTGAAGGAATGAAATTGGCAACCATAATGGCAGCGAAGTACGCGTCAGTACTGCCGGTAGAGTAGAGAGGCGAGCGTCCAAAGTGGGTCAAGGCGCGCTCGCTCCGCGTTTCCTACTCGCCACGAGGAAGCCACTCGTTACTCGCGCGTTCAAGAATCAAGAATCAGCGCGCCATTGAATCGCACTGCTGGTAAACCGTTGCTGTCGGTAACTTTAGTATCAGGTGCGGATTCCATTTAGAATAGGGTGCTGTTCGCGAATAAACGCCATTGAAGTAAACTGCTGCTGAACAGTTGCCTCGGTAAATTCAAAATCAGGAGCTCTTTCGGTTTAGCGTGGGGCGCGTCCATTGTGTAACACATTCGTGATGTGTGTTACAATAAGCGATGTAGTGTAGCGAAGCTACTCGTAGCTGCTGTCGAGATTTCCGCGTGTATGGCGCTCGTGTTCCTCGACTGTTTACATTAAATGAGACGTGGCTAGATCTTATCACATGTTCATTGCCGTTTCGCCACCACCGTATTTGGTTATTTTCACACAATTTATATTCAAGGTGTAAGTAATTGGAGGTGTAATGTACATGACTGATGTAACGTGGTAGGGTACTTTGAACTCTGTCTAACCCGTCAGGAATATATGAGCGTGATCTTATGTCATTAAATGAAGATAGATATTTTGTCATTTTCCTTTCAGAGATCATCTGAAAATTTTTAGGAGGCCTTGTTAACACAAATTATCAGTGTATATACGCATTATTACCAAATACATGTTAAATAGAGATAGATAGCAATCGTCTCAGTGGGTCAGGTCGATAACGAGAATCTAATTTTATTTCGGGTCAAGGATGTCAAAGATAAGCGCGCTACGATTGTGAAGCAGTCGCCAATTAGACATTTCTCTGTTATCACGGTAGCGGACGGTTGGTAAACAAACGATCGGTGTGAGTTGGGACGATAAGCGCAGTTTGCACTAGTCGCGTGCACCGACCCACATAGATAGCGGCTATCACTCGCTGTGTGATAACGCCCTACCACTTTCTCTAGCTCGCTCCAGTTTAGCCTGTACGACATCAGCATGGTTAGTTTTACACGCTTTTTTAAACCCCGTCGCCAAATTATGCGATAATCCATGTTGCTATTGGGACTGTTTGCTTAAACGCTGTAAGTAAACTATTCGAGAAATAATCGATATTACTTACTATAATTAATTTTGATTACTGTGAGGATACTTTATAAATATCGATTACTTGTTCAAGTATTCATTTTTGGAAAATAATTTGTGAATTTTTGGATGTAGTTTATTAACTGTACTATTTCGTATTGTTGCCAAGGAAATTGTGTTAGTTTCTTTGCGCTGTATATAGGTCCTGGAGCAAACTCCACCACGCTGCCCACGTAGGTGGTGGAATGGCTGACATTTGAATTAATGGACAATTCGTTAGTTGGATGTTTAGAAATGTTTTCCTTGACCGCCGATGAGGATCGATCCAAGCAGGATCGATTGCTGAAAATACACTCCGAAGCGTTGACAAGCTTATGGAAATGTCTCACTAGCATTTTACCACTTGACCTCATTAGTCAAAACCACGCACCTTAGCTTTACCGATATCTGCAATCGGCTGAATGCTCAGTCTCAAAAATAAGGAATTCTAGTATCTTTCTATTATTACATTCTCGTGGCAAATTAATCGGTTCTTATGGAAAATATTATCGGTAATTAGACACCGTATTGAGACTAAACAACATTGTTGTTGAACACTTATTTAAAAAAAAAAAATTAAATCGTCGATTAAGCTGTTATTATTGAAGCAAATTAACATTTCTATTAAATGAATTCTAAATTGTTGACTTTGAGCTGATTCGTTGAGTGGAAACAGTATTATATTGGTTTTACGCTCAATGAAGCTAAATATATTTAAACATTGTTGTACTGGTGTATCCTTAAATTACATTAATGTCAAGGATGTAGTGTAGTTACAAGTTTATTATTGGCAGTGTTGTATCCGCGTTAAATTCGGCGACCGAGGAAATAAAATAGAAAAAACGTGTACAACAAATTGTCGTAATCAACTGATAACAGCTGAGACCGGCCGCTTATATTGTTTTGTGATCATCAACAATCTAAATATTCATCGTCACTGATCCAAGAGTCAACAGGCTACGCCGACAGTTACATTGAAGGATCAGCGATTTAAAAAAAGGTAGTGTTCCATAATATCGTATTGAGTAACCAGTATCCATTAGGGATGAATTACCTATAATTCTTACATTATGTATAACCATTACACATTATAAATTTTATGCGTTCCACGACGCATCGTTAGCCGAAGGTCGTCGAAACTAATATAAACAATTATGGAAAACTACTATTTCAATATGAGTGGAAATATATACGAATCCTTGATCCTATTACGCCACGACTCACGCCGCTATGCCCTAATTTTTCTACAAACATGTTCGGTCTGTCTAAATCATAACCAGTATGATTAACACTTTTATCGTTTCGCTGTTGGATATAAATCTGGTCCCAGAATGAGACTTATTGTTAGGCCTTTTTTAAAGTGCTGTAATATAGAATAGCGAAGCGAAGCGAATAGTGGTGTATGTCTGGAAGTAACAATCTATATATCAGTGTAGAAATTTATTTACGTGATTTGTCAGTTGTCTGACTCGTAACATAACATCACGCCTGTAATCCTCGAAGGGGTAGGCAGAGTGTAGTACACTCCCACGTTGCACCAGTTACGTTCATATTCCACAATGGAATCAGTGGTGAGCCTATTGCTACACACTGGGCTTGGATCCAGACTCCGAGCCACTACAAGGCATTTCTACTAGTAATCGAAGTAATAAAATCCAATAGTACAGTGAGGTTATTGCTATAAACCGGGTACAGATCCAAACTAAAAGCCAAATTCTAAGAAATCTAGAAAATCTAAGTAAGAAAAATTCCAAGCCGGTATCAACACTGCTGACTGCTTATCAACAGTCCAGGTCACGTCTCACGCGGCGAAGTCATCAGCTATAACATTGACTTTCACGCTGATGTAACAGCGCCGCGCGATTAGGTAAATGCCGCGATCCGCTTTCACGCCACTTTCACCGCCACTTCCGCGTCGCCGCCGGCGCGCGGAGCCACGCTTCGTGTCTATACAGCATTATCAGCGTTTCCGTAACACAGAGGGCGGGTTAGAAACAGGTCCCGACTGAATCGTGCGTAACAGTTATTGTTAAAGTTACATAATAGTTGCATTTGCAAATTTGGTTATTATACGAGTATACTTTTCGTCAATAGTGTTTACGAAGAAGCACGTAGGTTATCACAGTTGTGTTGTAGAGATTTAGTGGTAGGGAATCTATGATAAGTTTTTGATTAACTTTTGGAACTACGGACGTCTGCTGTATATATATTTCCTCATTAACGTCACTTCGTCCCGTCCTGTGCATTAGAAACCCATTCGCCATATTAATAGCCTTGTACATTAATTTATTACAGAAACACAATTACATAAATGATCTAGGTTACAATGTGTAAGGCCGATATCGGAAGTGTATATTGTGTTTATGTAATTAGTGTTATCTGTGAGATAACATTAACTTGTGAACCGCTGACGTTTACGTAAATAAGTGTAATGTAATACTTGGTATGTTATTGTAACGAGTGATTCGAACAAGGTTATTTGTTTTATATACAAATAGCAAAATCACGCATGTAATCTTTGAATGGTGTAAGCAGAATTTCGTATAAAGCAAATTTTCGATTTGTTAAAATTATTTTTGGTATAGTTCGGTTTTGTGATATACAGAAAATAAGGTACTGATTACATTTATTGTGACTTTTAGTGGTTATTTATATAATTGTTATCGTAATCCAGTTGAAGTAATGAAAAAGAATTTTCCTTGAATTGTACATTAAGATATACGCGAAACATATAAAAAGACCGAAACATGACTCATGTTGTTGCTGGAATATCGGCTACAGAGTTTTCCTGTTTTATGATTATACTCAGAATCCATAACATACTTAAGACACGTCCAAAAAGAACCTGAAAATACATATTTGTCTTTTCTCGTTCCGTAAATGCTTTACTGTTAATGTTAATAATTGATGAGCTCAATCGTGTTTATTAAATAATAGCTATATAACTTTCGTAGAATGTTTTAGAATGGTCTAGAAAAACCGAGAAGAACGAGCAAAGTATGTAGATTGATATGAAATTGTTCAATACAAAAAATTATAAGCACTTCCTAGACTAAATGCCAATATACTACCATATATATCGCTAACCAGCAGTTGGGATTGGATCAAACTGGTAATCTAAGTAATATTGAAGTAAAAGTTCCAGATCTTTCCCAGTTCAAAGAAGTTCGAAGTTCAAAATCCCAGCGTAGCTCAGAACTTCTACGGTAACAGAGGATGCTAAAGTGTTCAGGATGTCGATGACCCAGACAGAGATGCTGTTGTAGTCGTATATAGAGCAGGTCGGTTGCGAGTGACATTGGCCCAGTGACCCACAACAATGTTTTGCTCCACACTCGTTTGCACAACTGCGGTACTTATCTCCATAACATCGAGCTTCGCTATCATATCACCAACTTATCGCTCAATATCAATTAAATTCTTCGCATGTTACATTAAAACGTTATTATCAACGCGATATTAAATAGCAATTCTCACCATGTCGCTACAGTCATTTGGAACACGTTCTCACATTCGTGTCATGAGCGCGGCCGAGTTATTCTGAGAATTATCGACTTGATATTATGATTAGCGTCAGATTGAGAGAGAGTTTGGTTCAATCAATCTTATTATTATTACAGTAATAATGATAGTTTCATTAGCAATATATATTATTATTATTACATATTGAGAGCGAGTTTGGTTTATTCTTTTTAGCAATTTTGTTTTATTTTATATTTATGTACATTTCGATTCGGATTATCCGCGTAATATTTAATTTACTTCCCTCGTCGTACCCGTTTCGGAACTTCGCGTTTATACTAACACGATGTAACCTAATTACACTCGAATACCCTTATATTAAGCCTCGAAAAAGTTTATCGTATCGTTCGGCCGCCATTTAGGCCCATCTGATGTAATGTTTAGACCGGTTTTGTGTGTGTGTGTGTAGTTAGAAAATTATTCGCTTTGTAACCCACCAGCTATTGACCCACTGACACACAAACGGCTGCAGAAGGAAAACAACTTGGCCGCGTGTCACATCCAGTTCGTGTTGAATAACCAGCGATGACTTTTAATGATGACTTGTGAAAATACACTGTTTATACAATTAATTACTTGCATAAAAAACATGCCTATCAAGTGTTTGGGAAGACAAATACAATCTAGATATACCTATTCGCTACAAAATAGTTACGAATTTCATACGGTCTGTGTAAACATATGCAATTTTTTTGTACTTTGGCGCGATTAAAGCAATACATAGCTATTTAATGTGTAGGTACACAATTATTGAATATGTGACTATATGAAAACAAATATCGGTCGGTAAACACAACCGCTAGTTCAATTTTCATTAGCAGTAAACGTTGGAGACAGTCCAAATCTACAGTTCTAGTTGTAACAGCTTGAAATAGCAGCCACGCGCAGGTATTTTATCACGACCTATTTGTGTTGGGACAGATGTTGAGTCCTTTAACCGACTCGCAACGAAATGGGAGTTTATTAATACTGTGTTCGGTTGTTTTTCTTACGAATACTACGAATTCTTGTGCTCTTATCGACTGTGTTCTCATAGACCAGGTTTGAGTTTGTTTTTTTTTTCTCTCCACTTTGTTTACTAACCGGTTTAGATATTACCATGAACATAAGTGATTGTGTATATCCATTAAGGTTACATGTGAAGGAAATTATTATATGTTCGTTTAATGGGGTTACGCTATAACTTGAAACGATTTGATTGATAAAAGCGTATTTATTAAGAACGGGTAAGGTTAGATTAGTAATGGTATAACGATTTAACTTGAAACTGTTTAATTGGAAGTGTAGTACGAAAGCGTAAGTGAACCTGGAACGAGGTAAATCACCATAAATCAAGTACAGGAAGTCTCTGTACTGAGTCCAGAATAAATCGGTCGCCGAATAAACAATGCGGATCTAATAATAGAGGGCGCTAGAGCGAGCTGAAATATAGAACGCGAATGTGGGCCACAGGCGCGCCCGCGCATCGCTCGCCAGTGATATCACGAAACTGGGCGAATACACACATATACACGAACATATATATATGTATGTATATGTTCAGGGATATATATATGTGTTCATATATACAGGGAAATATATCACGATCCCGTTAAAGGTTAATGGGACAGACCATTAGCTATCAAATGACCCCTGAAGTGCTTATACGAATGTGTAACATTTTCGACATCGTATTTTTTTCTTTTTTTTCTAAACAAAGGGGGGTTTGCAACTTTAAAAGTTAAAATGTATTCCATCATGTTTTTTAAATTTCTTTCTGGTAGACATCCTTGTTAACAATATCTAGTAAGAAAACAAAAACAGTCTTCAATCATTTTTAAATCAGAGTTCCAAAACTGTACAGGTTATGGATTTTCATTTTTTGGTTTTCGATTATCTTGCAAGTGTTCTACAAAAGTCGCTATGACACGTCTTATTCTGCAGATCATTTTAAAAACATCTTCGTATCGTTAGCTATCCTTCGGTGTATAAAGTTACAGAAAGCATAATAAATAAAGTTAAGAAAAAGTGTCACAACAAAGAGGTCAGGTACAAAACTATATATATAAATCTATATCTATCTCTATCTCCACACAAATACATACACACACGCATGTGTACGTATAGACATATCCATACATACATTTACATAGACACTCGCTGCCCGTAATAAATACAGCCCATGTCGATGAAACGTTATACATTGACTTTCACCTTCAAGCACCTTCAAACCATATTATCATTTTGTTTTTACATATATATCTGCATCTGTTTGTACATATCTTTACGTTTGCGTCATTTCTACCTGCTAATTCACTGTTAACCAAAATTGAAAGTGATGTTTTGTCGCGATATGCTATTAAGAACATTTAATTTACAATGAAAGTTAATACGCCTATACCTTTAGTTTTGTGTAATGCTAGGGGTCACCGGCGCTTTCTCTCGCGTTGATATCATCTTTAAACAATTTATGTATGATATAAGCAATGAAGACTCATATACATACCTAACTCTTTTATTGATGTCGGGAGGCTGAGCTGATATGCCAGACTATCAATACAATTTTTTCTATCTGGATTTTTTTCTAGAAGACAGATACCCTATGTTCTTTTTAAAACCCCTGACAATATGTATACAAAATTTTATTATCATCACTCCAGGAGTTAAGCCGTGAAAGCATTACAAACAAACAAATTAACATTGGCACTTATATTACTTATATTATTGAATCGCTTTAAAGAGGTAATAATATTTATAGTAATTTTCGGTTTTGTTTTAAAATAAGTTACCTACAGTGAGGTCGTCTGGAAGAAACTGGTCTATTAGCGACAAGAACGCCTATTGCTATTACCCTACTTTCTTGTACTTTTTGCTATATTATTTGTTTTTCTCAGGTCTGCTATGCGTTTTTTAAATAGTTTTTTTTAAATATATTATATCCTTACATATATATCCATATTTTTATCGTATTATATTCATACATATGTATACACCCATATTAAAAATGAGGAACTATTGTTTGTTTCATTACCACGTCAAAATCTTTGAATGGATTGATTTAAAAAAAAAAATGGTGTTCAGCTGAATAGCTCGAACACTAGGAAAGGATTCTAGCTTAGCATTAATATTCAAAATTTTGCAAAAAACAAAGAATCACTGGTAAGAGCACCATCATCAATCCGTTTGTCGTGTCACTGTTGGACAGACTCTACCCTTATAGAGTGTTAGAGTGAGAAGGAGTAGGGCTGGTATATATTTATTGCTTTAATTAAACACGCCCTACACAGCCATCACTGACTGTTGGGGAGAAGAATGACATTATTTTAATGTCCTAATTGTTCCCTTATTGGTAGATGGAAGAGCTCGGACCGCTACCCTGTTAGTGTGTTGGTGTTGAACGCGAAATTCAATAGGGCGCTAAGATTAATGATCATCGAAATTAGATTCCGCGAAGTATTACGGTTTTCGAAACTAATTTTGAGAAGTAAAATTTATTTTTGATTGACTCGCTGGTCTATTGCTTGCAAGTGCGACGGCTGAGCAAGAAGTGCTCGATTCGAACCCTGGGTCAGGAAATGTGTAATTGGGTTTTTCTGACCTGTTAATCCCATTAGTAGCATAGTGTCTGGATTTGTGTCCAACGTATAACGTACCTGGTGAAAAGTGGAAGTATTACACCTCTCTGCCTGCCAGGAAAATATAGGTGTTGTGTTGCAAAATTTAAATAATGTTTGATATTAGTTAAAAGAATGTAAACACGGTTATATTGCAGGGTTAGCTGTTCTATCCTAGTTTTTCATCGTACAAAGCCCGTATGATCACAGGCGGCGCGCGCGGAATGTGCCCCGGAGCTCTTGTTTCGAGTACATGCATCACTACAACATCTGCATACACATCATATACGCATACATTTCTCTCATACACGTCACAAGTTAAGTATTTGTCTGAATTCAGTTTCACGGCTCTCCGATAACATCGTTGCCCTGCGTTAGATTGTCACAGTGAAAGTACATTATCAATAATGTTTGTCTGTCCGATGTTCTATTAGATATGGTCTCTTCGATGCATTACATATAATATTTTTTTGCAGTTTTATATGTAGCTGTATATTAGAAGAAATTGCGATGTATTGGAAGTCCATATCTCTCCATGCCTATTAATAAAATAATGAATATTTATATAAAACCTTAATAATCATTACTTATAATGGTTTTCGTCATAATATTTATGATATGTATACATTTTTTATTGTTGCACTATTTAAGACCCTATACAGATACCGTAATAAGCATAAAGTTATTTTAAAAATCGAAATAACTCCACGCTCGCCAGCCTCTTAATTACAATCGCTACTCAAACATGAGATCATAAAGTCTTGCCAACTTATCTTAAAGCAACAGTACTGGTAGCGTGTGCTAATAAATATAACAATACGCATGACACATAGTTAGGAACGAATGACGTCATCGATGGCCAATATCGTGAAAAACATTGCGGAGTCACATTTCGTTGAAGACAAGGCGGGCTTGCGATTCACCTTGTTTCGCGCGGCTCGGGTCGTCGTCCCCGCACAGCTGTGCGCAGTGTACGTAAATAATGTGGCCTACACACTGCAAGCCAGTACATCAGTGCGTCCGCGTGAATACTCGCCTTACGCACTGTGGGTAGTCCCTTTAAACATTCGTAGCTCGAAATGTATTAGTTAAATATATGTCGTATTTTCATTATCCCTCTAAGTTTTTTTATTAGCTAATTAATTAAAGTGTTATTTAATACTTGCTCTACATATTACGTAAATAAATAAAACCGTATGTCTTATGATTTATAAATATAAGTTACATATAAAATATAAACGAATGTTCGTTTCCGTTTAATTGGTTATAATATATTGTTATTACTGTTGCATTAAATTCTTTGATCAGATGTAAATATATTTTATTTTTATACCTGTTCTATAAATGTAAATAAATAAAACCTGACGTACAATAATTGTAATGTATAAATAAAATCGTTATAGAATATTAATGAATGTTTCCATTAACTTTATTGTAATGGATTCTTATTGATAATGTTGCCATGTTATAATTCAAGATATTTAATTTCGGCCTTGGAATCTTAAACAAACATACTCTAATAACTATTTCCTTCGTTGTGCTTATTATGTTATATTAGTTAGAAAACATAAAAAATATTAAAGGCATATTATTATACTTTGCTAATATTTAAAAAATGCATTCACTTCAATAACTTTATATTAAATGAAGATATAGGGATTTTTTTTAAAGATTAAGACAAAGTGTCTAAGAGGGCTAAAAAAATTATCGAAATCTATGAAACAGGTTTTGCGTGATACGCGCACAACATCCTCGTTTTCTTTATATATTAGATTAGATACAATATAGATTAAAAAACAACGATACTTGAGTTAAAAGTTAGCAATGATATCTATTTGTCTATTTCTAAATTGTATTGAATACAATACACGCATTATTATCTTTGCAATGTTGTACCTTTGAATAATTTTGTTACTACGGCGGATAGAATGGTGCAAATAAATCGTCCTTCGTTGGTTTTTTATTCAGTTACTCTACATTTCAATCCAATTCGTATTGGATTATACGGTGAATCTGGGTCAATACTCGGATGGAGTTTTAATAGGGAATGCTGTAACTACATAGATGCCACATACGAACACCAGGTTTGTATCAAAAGTGGCATTCGTATAGCGGTTATTTATGCCTTTGGGACGAGAGGGGGACCAGAGCGCAGCTCCCAAGCCGCTCCTAAAACTCTCCCCCCACTGTTTTCGCTCGGGATTATCACATGGAGCTCGCCACCCTGCACCAAAACTGTAATGGCTTGACGGGCCCACAGCAATTAATTGCGGGTAACAAACACTGATTGTATCGATTTTGAACAACTAACTCGGAATTCACTTTAAACAATTTACTTCAAGATAAAAGTATTTGGAGTACTAATATAATCTCTTTCTTTTTTCCAGATTGAAGGGAATGTAAAAATCAAGACATGACTGCAGTCAGAGATTCCCATTCTCACCAAGCAGGATAGCTGTCGACCATAGGTGAGTGTACTTTCGTTATTATGTTTCCAGCTTCTTCTATATTTAAGTACCAACGTGTTCTAATTCCATTTGTACCTGTAATAGTAAGTATTACATATTACTTAAGCCGTCAACATTTCTTTGTATTTCAATTGCGTTCATAATTACTAGAATTTTGTATTTTAGTTCTAGAGCAAAATTTTTTTATCATTCAGACTGCTCAAACGGTAATAAGACTTCTAAACTTACATCTTCCGACTGACGAAAAGACTATGACTTTATGAATTGTTGCACAAAAACCAAATGTAATATTAACAATAATGTAATATTAACTTCATTCGAAAAAAGGATACAAAATTTAAAAAATATCAAGTACAAAATATATAATATAAAACTAAAAACGAACCGTTAATTTTACTGTAAAAATATTATATTAAAATATATATCCACTACCATTATAGTATTCGCAGTAGCATCGGATAAATTATAATAATATCACATAAATAAAACACCTGGAAGTAGATATAAATTTAAATCAGAAAAGTGGATTTGAATTCCAAGCATGACATTAATAAGAATGAACACCAGGTTATATTATCATAAAATTCTACAATCACACGGGTTAATTAATTATAGCACACATAAATTATTGATTTTTCGTATTATTACAACAATGCATAATTTCACATTACAATGAATCTAAAATAAAAATGGTCATACATATGTATAAGAATTTAAACAATGATATAATTTTGTTTGGTTTGCAGTTCAAAGTCACACTGAAGCAAAGAGAAAATATTTCAAGTAAGGCATAATTCAATTTTGACATTAAACTACATAATATATTAAAGTGGTCAAGTGGTTGCAAGTGCGACTGCCGATCGGGTGGTCCTGGGTTAACATACTGGGTTAGAATTACTAGTAGAGACATCCGAGTCACTAATTCTAACCCAGGACTTGACCCCAGAGAGATCCCAGTGTGGATTTGTGCTCGGTGTATGGTAATAGGTTCATCACCTATTCCGTGAGAATTAAACGTAACTGGTGAAATGTGAAAGTGTACTACACTCTTCTGCCTACCCCTCCGGGGATTATAGGCGTGATGTTACGTTGTTACCCGTAGCCGATTTTTTTTACTAATCCATTCTTGAAACATTCAAATTTTTATAAGTAGGGCAACGTTTATATTATTGCTAGAAACTACTATTTTTACCGCGGTTTAAATTAAATTTATTGCCTTTCTATTGAAATGAATGCAAAATAATAGGTATTATTTTACTCTAATTCTATAAAAGTTCAGTAGATATGTATGGAAAATATTAAAAAATATATTTCATATTAAAGAATTGTATTAAATGAACAGATAATAAATAATACTAGTGGGCCACTAGCGATCGAAATTCGATCGTAAATCATAAAAAAAATATTTTGAGCATTGTCTAGGTTCTAATATCAAAGACTACGCTTATATAAATCTTTCCTTTGTGCTACTCATTGACAACGTCAGTCTCTTGTCTAACATGGACAATGGGAACGTAAATAATAAATTGTTTATTTAATTCAATTTATTGTTATAATGTATTTGTATGCATTATTTAAAAAAAAATATTAGCATTGTACACTCCTTCTCTATGTAAACTATAAGTGTGCCAAATTTCATACTCCTCCGTCCGGGCAATTTTTGTAAAAAGGGGTACAAAGATTTTGCTTCACGTATTATTATGTATATAGATAGGAGCAAAGGACAAGTCTTACCGTACAATGAGAGAAGTACAAAAAAATCGTTATCAATTTGAATATGGAATGTAATTGGTTTAAATATCGAATGTATGTATGTATATTAGTTCTTGCTAATTGGCAGTGCACTGGCCCTCCTGACGACACACTTTCGTAATATCAAAGCCACAATACGACGCGCACGTGTAAATATTTTGTTGCCAACACATCTATTTATTACGCATTAGTTGACGAGCTGCGTTCGGAAATATTGGTGATGTTGTATAAATAAACTCCAATGCTATTCAAGTTTCCCGCAAGAAGTTAGGAGCGTATTGCTGTTATACTAGCGATTTGTAATGGCAATAACGATCATACGTCAATTATTATTCGTTACGTTGTGCTATTTTTTGGTGATAACCATTGTAAACTGTGGTCAGCCATTTCTGTATGCGACACAGTTATAGTGAATGAATACCTTGTAAACAGTCGATCCACTGTCGTTTATTTCCAAATGTATTTCTTGTTACTTGTTATTTAATGAAAGTCGATAAGTAAAATTAAAATAGTCATTTTACTATTCATATATAACAAGCGTAGTTCCGAATTTGTGTAATTACTGGAAATGATTAACAATAAAATGACAGATTGAATGAATGAAGAGACAGATTCCGTACACTCAATACAATTGTACTGATTTGATCCGTAAAGGCTTTATTACAACGTTTTAAACTATGAAAACGATATGTTTCGCTTTGGTGCAGCTTAAACGAAGCGACGACACGGCAGCCGACACGAAACGACGGTTTACCGATCGCAATGACGGAAAAAAATCTATAACACTATTGAGAAAATAATCCACTATCCAACTAAATAGTATAGTTAGGTCTGATGTGAATTAACAACTAGCAGCGGAAAAAAGTCCAAGTAAGTAAGGCTTCAATTGCACCTTGTTTCTTCAAAACTGCGGCAAAAGCAATAAGGATTCGACCGCCGATCGTACGATAAGAAATCGGTTGCATGCAGATTGTATTGACGACTTAAAACGATTTCGTGTTGATAGATGTGAGGAGACACTGACAATAACAGGATAACAACAGTAACTTATAGTACGATAATGTGCATGATAATGTTGCATAAGAATAATGTATTATATTATCCGTTATTGCAATAATGACTATCTGTAGAACTCATAATATCAGATTTGTACTGTCAGCTGTTTAATAAAAATCTATAGCATTATTGTTTCTATAACGTAGGATATATTTATTCAATTCCATGAGATTTCAGATGTAAATGTCTGCGTAACATTTAATGATATAAATTGAATGTTCAGAAATGTGCTACGTACATTTTTGGAAGAACAAATATGAAATATTACGTTACAAAAATCCACCAATGTCCAATTCTATTTTCCATGTTCTTAACGTGTACAGGTAGTTTTAGATAATATATAAGGTTCTAGTATTCTAGAAAAACATTTTTTTCTGCAACGTCAACTTAAACTGCAGACGAACGTAATAAGCATTTAAAACGGGTTTATTCAACTTGACTGACTCGAACCGCTGATTTCTTGGTAAGAGAGTAATTTTAGATCTGAAAAATATTCGCTTACTGTTTCTTTGTGAGAATTCTTAGTTGTTTTTGTAGGTTTAACGATTATCCTCGTACCCGATAATTTTATCGTGACTCAATCATTAAATTCCGTTTCGTCTCGAAAATGTTTTATAAAATCTCAATTACTTTATGGAAAGTAAGTACTAATTTAAAACGATAGTCTTCCTGTAGGCGTGAACAGTGATAGATAAAACAACTTAAATAGTTTTCCGCATTTGATAGGCGTGTCATAACGGAACCCAAAGAACTGCACCAAGATAATTGCATCTTGGCACGTACGGATGCACATATGCAATTACCACATGCACTAGCAACATCGTGGCAGTGTTGAGCAACTGATTATTGGTACCGAACTGATTCTACGTACGTGGTATGACGTCATATTTGATTTTTTGTTTACATTGGGTCGTTTACCTTTGGATTGCAGGAATAATTTGATAAATCTAAAAATATTGCTTTCTCAAAGAACTTAAAATAATAGCACGTCTGTATTTTTCCGAAGAGGTAGGCAAAAGAGTGTAGGGCTAGTCCTACGTTTTTATCAGTCATACACCAGGCACACATCCAGACTTGGTGCGAATACTGGGAATTTCAAATTAGAAAAACCCAATAATATGTTGTATGACCCGGGATCGAATATCGTTTTGAAAGAAAATTAGAATGTACGCTCATAGCTTATTTGTAGTATGTTAATATCGCGCCATTTCCTAATTATAATTAAACTTCATATTTTTCAGTCGCATCATAGGATTAGTTTGAAATCCCCTATTCTTCGTTGTTTTTATTACGTGTGACCCAATAGGAACGTGTTGAAAAGCAATCGATTCCCGTTGCCTGGGATACAGCTTCCGACCCGGCCTCCGCGCCGCCCGGCCGGACGCGTGCATGCATAACTAGCTTCGTTCTGATAACACCTACACATTATTTCGTGTACGATGTAGCTAAATTTGTTACTTGGAAATTTCTAGAGTTTTGTCTTTCGTCTGAGTTCTACTAGGTGTTCCTACTTACCCCGAAAGGACTTATCGTGACGATATAATAAGATATATTAATAATAATAATATTTGATGATAATATATAATAATAACATATAATAATGATAAATAACAATAAATAATAATTGTTGAATTTCCCTATTTCCTACCAGTCGACACACTTGCAACCTTAACACACAAAGGTATACCTACCTACATATAATGCTTCATCCTTCAAATGCCTGAGCATTTCCGCGATGCGAAGGAACACATAAAGCGGCCACTTTCGAATGTTATCGTTAGGCGATTGTTATATTATTTGACTCCGAATTGATATGTTCCAAGAAACGGATTAGCCTGTTTATTCAATGGAATCGTCTGTTACAAGTAGCAATCGATGATTTTGCACTTTTATCTTTAAAGTTGTTTTTAATATAATTATATTATATAACTTTGTATATATCCGTACAGGATAACATGTAATAATTTTGTATTGGTGACAAGATAGTATAGTACGAAACATAAAAAAATTATTCCATTTTCGCATTATATATTGGTAAAAATTTGGGTGAGTAGGTACTACTCTCATCTGCCTACCCCTTCGAAAAAATACAAGCGTTGTTAGAAAAATGTGAAACACGCAACTGTTTAACAACAAAATACCGAGATTTAGGAAAGGTTAAAGGCATTTAAATTCCCTGTTATTATTGGTTGCCGTTCGTAAGGTGCAATCGATCGGGGCGGTTGCCACGGATACAGCTTCTCCTCTGTAACATACGCCCGAAATGTGCTATTTGACGTATGTTCTATTTGAATAAAATAAGTTTATCATTTATACATGTAAATGTATTTTATTTCCATTCAATTTATTAAAAAGTTTTTCGAGTAACCAATATCTCATTTAATACATTATAGATTTCTCTATACAAAGCATGTAAGTCATCACGAATAAAAAGATCTGAAAACAGCGAAGAAGATTAAAATTGTCAAATATATGTACACTTATACACTTTATTTGTTTTTATACACGTACATTAAATATACGAGAAGCATTCTCATAAAGTAATGTAAATTCATATCCTAATGCAAAGAAATAATATTATCAGTTCAAAGATACGAATAATTAAGTTAGCGAAAAATTACAATTGAGGCAAAAAATCTTCCGTTTTCCTTCGTAGCGTAATGTGTTTCTGTAAGTCGATTGTTCGTATACCTATGTCGAGTTGGGGGCGAGGTACTTTCAAGGGCAAGCGCCGGGTAACGACCCCGTTGCGTCTTGATAACTTCCACATGTGCGGGTCAATCTATACTGCTGCGTACTTTTGAAAGTGGTGATTCGTAAACGATTAACTTACCCTATTTTGCCGTTACAGATTTTTAACATAGCGTACTAATTTATTCACATTGACTTACATATTTGAGTTCAATACTGTGTTTGGTTTGTCGCTCGTCTTTTGTTTAATGGGTTTATCGTTTGTGTTCCAGGTGGTGTGAAGTGGAGACGGAACGCGTAGTATGGACGTCAGTTTCAGCAATGTACTGGAAGGGACGCGCCAGTATTTCATGGGGGTACCGAAGCAGGCAGCGGAGGGCAGCGGACAGTCAGTGTGGCCTACAGGTGCGCCGCCTCCCGAAGAAGGAGCGCCTGCCCTGTCTGGAGTCCCGGCACCATCCTCCCGCCCGCCTTCCGCAGCTGCAGCACCTCCATCGACGCCGGCTACAACCATTTCGATTCCACCTCGACCACCTTCTGAACCTATAGAACCAGAACCACACATAATACATAAAGCTACAGTGATGCGTGAGGCGGCAGAGAAGCGTCGAGAACAACCAGAGCCTGAGGACGAGGAAGAAGCAATCGGTGCCCTGTCACCACCGTCACACATTATACGAAAGCCTACACCGCGGACTCTACCTTCTCCAGCACCCGCGCCGGCGGCACCGTGTCCATCGCCCGCCCGCCCACCTTCGAGTGCCCCGCATCCTCTTACAACAACATCTGAGCATCAGGTAGAGTCCCAGGCGCAATATCGAGCGCCTGTCCATCGTGTTCAAACGCCCACAACGAGACATCCTGATCATCTGGCGCCGGGCCGACCGCCAGATACTTACCCTGCGTCTCGTCCCCCCGAGCAATATCAAAGATATCAATATGAAACTAATTTACCTGATAGTGGTAGAAATTCACACGGACCGCCAATTCCTTCTCCGCAGCCATCAGCGCCTGCGCGTAATAGTCCGCAAACATATGCAAGAATGACTGGATCTTTACCACAGCATCCTACTTCCCGTTTGCGTGAAGCTGCCGTTCACAATCCAGCAAATCAACGTTACCAGATGCCAGTAACGCAACCACCGCCTCCTCATAACGATCGCGTTCCACCTATTCTACATCCACAAGCGGTGCAAACTACACAACGGCTTGCATCTATTGACAGTCGTACATCACATGCATATTCAACGCTTCCACCACGTCGTGAACCTACCTCTTACTCCAGAGTAGCATCTCATTATGATAGACATCCAACCATACCACAGCGGAAGTTTGATCCTCAACAAGCCTATTCAGGTTATCGATCTCCAGCCGCGCTCCAACCTATACATACTCATAGAATAGACACACATCATCATCAACCACAATATAAACATGAAGGAATGGATGCTATAAACGCACATTACGTACCGAGACAGCCGGAACGTATACCAATTGCATCACAAACTCACTGTCATGAAGTTACCCGTCTTCCGCCTCGCGCGGATTACCATAATAAAAGTCGGGGTTTGGATTCCAGAAATAGCTATCATTATCCTCCACCTTCGTCATCATCGGTTAAGTTTGCACCAAGTGTGCCTGCGCCAACGATACCTCTTGCTCAAAACAACTCTACGTTACAATCGAAACCTTTGTATCGGTCCACGGCCGCTCCCAAGACCGGTTTCGATTACCCGCCAACTAATCATGTTCAGTCATCGCCATCTCGATCCGCAGTAAAACCTGGATATCCTAGCCAACAGACACGAATGACAGTGTCAGTGACTTCATTAGTGAACCAAATGAATCAAACGAAACAAAAACGGGAATCTCCACTTGATTTATCCGTTAAAACTGTTAAAAATTCTGCTGATTCTTCCACAACCCAGGATGATACGGTCGATTCAGTTACGTCAGAAAATAAAGCAGCGTTACAATCACGCACTGCTGTTAGTAGTAGACATGTCACTCCTGTTTCGAGTTTTGTTGCGTCTCATAAAGTAGATTTTGCACCTGATTTTGCCCAATATAGAGGAGAACGAAACAGCGGGCATAGTTACAGTGCGCCTCCTCAATCAAGCCACACTATTAGATACAATGGAGCGTATGATTCTACACAAGCAGCTACTGAATCGTATTCTGGAGAATCTCGTCATCAAATGCAACCTGAACGTAATAAATATAATGGCCCAGTCGGTAGAACCGATTACATCCCTCGAATAGATCTCACTAGAAATGTCGTGGACGATCGTCATTTAGATAATAGAATTAGACATGATCGTCACTATGTAATAGAAGAACGCAAACGTCCTGCAGGGACAATTGTTAATAACATTCCGGAAAAAATTGTACGGTATGAGACTTGGTCGGCAGATAGTCGAATAGATAGAATAAATCAATCGGCACGAGAACAGCACGATCTTATGCGTCGACCTGTTTACAGCTATGAAGACCACAAACGTTTAGAGGCTTACCAAAATGATCAAAAGCGATCTGCCGTTTCTAATGTCTATCGTGAACAACCTTCTCATGCGAGTCATAGATATTCTAATAACACATATCCGACAGAATCAATACATCGCGAAATGAATGATTATCATGCTAATTACCATAATAAGAATCTGTCTGCAAATAACCGTCATGTAATACAAAAAATTCCGAGTCGCAATAGAGACCCACATCCACAACATTTGGATGTTAATACAGGAATACAGCCCGCTGACAAAAGAGTATTAAGCATTCTTAGGAACAGTTTAGAAACTAAGCAAACTGGATTTCCAGAGCCCGTTAAAGGAGTAAGAACTATGCCAGAGCTCATTGTCATAGATGATGTTGAAGATTCTGTTATAGAAATAACTGATCTTACAAAAGAGACCGATGGTGAAGGGGCAGTTAAAAATGATTACAAACCTGTACCGAATCACATGGTTCAAAATTTAGATCATCATATCCAAATGCCTAAGGCTGTTGATTCTTTGTCACGAGATACAGACTATCAAAGATTCGATATGGTAGACGCGAAAAGAAAGTCTCCTGAAAATGACGTCGCATCAAGAATACGAACTAAGGCTGAACTTAAGGTAATGCCACCATCACATGATAGCTCAGTTAAACCACATCCAAAGTCTGACACGACGTCTGCCGACGTTGACAAGGCGAAATTGCTACCGAAATCGCAAAAACAACACCTCTTTAACCAAATAAGGGAAGATAATTTAAGATTGGAATCTGTTATAAAAAGTGAAAAAAATTCAGTTCAAACTACGGTTCCAGAAGTCAAATCTGAGCCTATGAATATAGAAGAAATTGAAAAAGACGCCGAGGTCCCTATTAAAGCAGAAAACACTCTAGACAATCCCGAGCCAGAAACATCGCAAGCAACTCCTGATACATCTTCTAAAGAGTTAGATATGGATTGGGCTAGTGCGTGTGATAATTTTATGGAACAACTCAAAAACGGTTGTCATAAGAAGAAGATACATAGAAAGCGCAATGATACTATTGAACCAGAAAATGAAATAAAAGTGGAGAATGCAATAAAATCAGACCCACAGAATATGGAAGTCGCGGATACTATTGTAAAAAGTATAATAACTGAAGTGATACCTGTCACTGAAATTAAACAAGAACCAATAGATGAAGATGAAATTCCTGTTGTAAAGGAGTATAAACCAACAAATATTATTAATGAAAGTCTTGTTAGTAAAAACAAGCCAGAAACCAAGAGCGAAAAAAATAAAAATGACAAAACAAGTGACATAGACAAAGAAAAAAATAATAAAAACAAAGCCCATATGAAAACCAAACATAAAATTAGCAAAAATGATATTGCCACAGCAATAGTCCCGGTAAAAACGGAAAAAGAAGAATCTGAGCAAATAAATACAGTAATTAAAGAAGAATCAGAATCTACTGACGACGATGAACCCCTCATCAAAAGTAAAATTCTTAAAGAAAAAGAACAAGAAACGGAGCGTCTAAAGTATCAGTTACTAAAAGATTTATCTGAAAAATCAGCATATGTCAAATTAGAGTGCTGCGATGAACGTATGAACGTTAACACTGGTGGGAAATCAGCAGATTCTTCTCCAAAAGAAAAGGATGAAAAGCCAAAGGCAAAAATTAAACAACGTTCGCGACCTAAAGGACAGTCGGTATCGGTAGATAACGACAAGAAAGGAAATCAAAACCAAAATTACAGTTCAGATAGTGATGATGATGCACTAAACGTAGCAAGTCGACTCAGAGTACGTAAAACTTTGAAATTGGAAGATAATAAATTTTCAGCTACAAAGAGCCCGGTAAAATCTTCACCGTTAAAAACAAAAATTGATAACTCCAATTTATTCAATTGTTCTACTTCAATGCGCAAGCCCGGTTTTGGTGATGGTTCAGACTTTCATCCAGGTTGGGAAGAAGAACTATATAGATATAAGAGATCTCTTCGTATGCCTACTAGACTTATTGCAATCCCCAGGGGCCGGTCGGGAGGTCCATTTGTAAAAGGTTCTGGGGCAATGTTTACACGAGGCTCAACTTCATTACCTGATTTAGATCCAGTGCCTCTTTCACCTGCTCCCTCATCGGCACCATCAGCAGCTACGGATGATTTATACAGGAGGCCAGAGAAACTTGCCGTCGATAGTGACTTGGAATCAAACTCTAGTTGTTCCGCTGCTAATAGGCACTACGATTCAGAAGCCTCAACCTCAACGGTTTTTTCAGCTACAAAAGTACGAAAGAAGGGAAGTTCCATTGTTGATGTTTTAATTCAAAAATATGGAAAAAAAGACGACACTAAAAAGAAATCAAAAGAGAAGGATGATAGGTTACCTAAGGTTATACCAAAAAGTTCGAATACTACAGAACTTCTTCCAACACCAAGCTTAGGTTTAGTAAAAAATGGAAGCAAAGGAACTTTAAGCGCTAAAAAGCAAAAATTAATGGAAGACATTTTCTATTTAGGTGCTTTTAGAAAAGAAACTGTCACTGCATTTAGAACAGCTTTTATAAAAAACACAGATGGATTGATGGGTGCTACAGAGGAGTTTTCTCCTATAATCCTTAAATCTAGGACAAGGACTGAAAGTAGAGTTTTGAAACAACACGCAACGATAAAGGAGATATTTGGAGACGAACGACCGGCTTCTGCTCCACCATCTTGTACTGACGAGATCGTACAAGACACAGGAGAAGCAAATCAAGAGATAGTGATAAAAAAGGAAGTAGACCAAAAGCCCAAGTTCAAACCTAAGAAAATAGTAAAGGATAAATTTAAAAGAAGGTCAAGCTCTATTAGGGATGGCCTTAGAAGTACTAAATCCTTAAAAAGAAACGACGCTAAGGGAAGATTGCTACGTTTGAAAAAAAGGAATAGTTTGATGAAAAATTTTACCACGAAACGTATGAAGGACTGTTCAAATAATAAGATTAAAAAGGATAAAAGTCCTTCTCCTGATGATAAGAGTAGCACTAAAGATGAAAGTAGCTCGCCCGGAACGACAGAGGGTCATACAAAGAAACGATTGAAACGTCTATTCGGTCGCCGGAAATTTAGTTCTGGGTTTGATTATATTAGAAAAAAGAAGAAAATTATACGTAGAGATGAGGCATGTAACAAAATTCGCCGACCAGCACCTAAGCCAAACCCCGAGTCCGTCCATGATATTCAAAAGGAGATTAAAGGCTGGTTCATTAACAAGAGCATCGGCGAGACGCACCTCCATCGCGCTGCTAGACTCGGATTCACGGTACGTATCGAACTAGTTGGCAGTTTAATATATTTCCATTATAATGTGTAAATTTTACCGTATTTCTTATAGGACTGTGTTGCATTCTGTTTGGAGAAGATGGAATCGGATCCTTCAGCAAAAGACAATGCTGGTTTTACACCTTTACATGTCGCGTCTGCCAAAGGCCATGTGAGAATCGCCAGACTTCTACTTCAGTATGGCGCAAACGTGTCAGCAGCGGCGCAAGGAGGAATTAGGTTCGTTTATGTTTGTGACGTTTAGTATTGATTAGCTGAATGTCATTACGTTGTTACAAAAATACGGAATTCTGATTACAGACCACTTCATGAGGCTTGTGAGAATTGTCATGTAGAAGTTATCCGTCTGCTTCTTGCGTATGGAGCAGATCCTTTGCTGGGCACCTACGCAGGACAAACACCAGAAGAGTTAGCTGAAGGCCACTCGGCCATACTTCTCCGCTTACACATAGCAGATGTACAAGGACAGGCTATAGAACCATGGAGATTCCCTTCACCAGCTGATATAATTGGTTAGTAAATAATATATTAAAGATCTAGTTTATTTTATTTGGGAGTACATGTTTTTGTAATAAATTGACTGACTTGTTGGATGACTGGTTGCAAGCGCAACTGCCGATCGGAAGGTCTTGGATTCAAAACCTAGGTCGGGTACGACTGATATTTTCTAATTTAGAATTTCCAGTAGTGACTCAGAGTCTGGATCTGTGCTCGGTGTACGGCAATAGGGTTACAGTCCGTGAAGGCCTGAAGTTACGTTTTGTAATACATTTTTTGTGTGTAATTTTTAGACCGAGAAGAAATTGGCTGCGATCCTCTGTCCTCGCCGCCACCGGCCTCGCCTCCACCACCTCCAGATTCCATGATTGAGATACAATGCACGGAGGCTCCGCTGCCACCCTTCTATAGTTTGCGAACAGTACCTGGGCAGCCAGCTGACGGCCTTTGGTGCTTGCTGCAGGATGTCACAAATCTTTTACAGGTAAATAAAAATATGAAAAAACAAGTATAACACAAACCCAACAATTGGATCACTGATCCTACGACATTGCGTGCAAATGGAGATCTTTTAGTTGGCATGTTTTATTGAAGAATGTTTATTATAATTATTTACTATTAATAGTCAATTCACCAACAAATCATCGTATTTCGTTTTCAGATAAAATCAAAAGAAAGTCTGCTGAAACAAATCCACTGCGGATCAGGGTCACCGAAGGAGTTATTACGTGAGATTCGCACTCAAGAATTTTTAGAAAGAGCTCAATGTCACCAGCTTCTTGGCGCCGGAGAGAAGGTCAACGTAAGGGCATCCAAGGTGGCGCTCATCAGAGTTACGGATAAACTCAGACAACTCCTGAAGATCGAAACCGTCCTTGTTAGCTGACATTAAATTAACGATTAGCTGGCTCAAACTTTGTATCCTTCTATTTTAGAGACCCTGAGTTGGTGACAATTTTCGCAGCATTAGGTACTGAATTTGTCCTACCTTAGTTTTTGAGACTCAATACATTTTTGATATAAGACAACTAATAAATTGTTGTATTTGGATACACTAGTGTATATTCGGTCACTGAATATTTCAGTGATAATTCCACAATTTTTCAGAAACAAAATCAGATCATCACAATTTAAAGTATAAAGATGCAACAGTCACACAAAGAATACTGTTCCCGTGTACGTACTGACAACAGTTCCAAGATCTTCATATTATGACTGAGTTATTTATATATGAAACAACGATGTATCTCATTTAGGAACGAACAAAATATTATTTTTATGAGACTGTGTAATTTAAGGCAGCCATTACATAATCATTTTATTTACGAGTCAGTCAAGTTGGGTTGGGAGTGAGAGAAATTGTGTATTACATGTATGAATATATTGTGTAAATAATGTAAATATGAATTGCTAGTGTAAATAACAAATCGTCGCTTTATGTGTAAGATATTGTCCCATGGGTGCTATTTAATTTCGGTGTACGGTGATTATCTGGATAGTTAATGAATAGTTAAAGTGCTGCGGCAATTTGTTAATGTAATTGTTAATAGTAAATAATTAAAAACAGTTACCATAGTTAAATTTAAGGTGTTAGCATAATCTTGATCAAAGTGTGCAATAGTATATGTGCATGTTTCATAACTGTTTTGTAGATGAATTTGTATTAAATTATAGATGTGCTGTCCACTACAGACAGGGTTGGACGTAGCCCTACGGTAGCACGCGAACATTCGCACTGAGCTTTGTCTATCGCGGTGTGCACTCTAAAATATATTATATGTCTGGATGTTACGCTTTTATTCGTGAATCACATTCACTATAGTAGAAACTGTTACGTTACGGTGTGTACTATATTGTTTACGTTTCTTTACGATTAAAGCTTAGACAGTATACTATTCCTTAGAAAGATATTTGGGTAGTTATATACGCTAATAGATAGGAAGATATAAGCGCCAGCCATACTACCAGCTACCTACCAATTGTTTAACATCACTGAGTCATAACAAATAAATTATTCAAATGAATATGTCCTTTTGAATCTATTCCTTAGTTTTGTTTGAGATTATGCTATTAGATAATTTTTCGATCTTTTATTAATAGTACCAACATATATTTTTGTTCTTTGTTATGTTTGATATTTGTCTGCCTGAAATATGTTTATTATTATGTAATTATTTCTTTTTATTAAAACAAGTTATGTTTTTATTTATACATTTCTGTAAAAAATAGGCAATTTTATTGAAACATATTATGCATATCGCAAAACCTATTAACACTGTAAATAAGACTATTTGTAAACAGATTATTTTTTAACTTATTGTAACGCGTTACTGGAGTAATGCCAGCTGAGTACATCTCTACATTACTCGCTGGTAATTATTTATTAACACGCTTACTTATAGCATTTTGGAATGATATATGAACGGTAGAAGTTTCATATTCCGTAGTCTGAACCGTGTTCCGCCCTGTGTTATTTCTTTATGGAAACCAGAAACAATTAAGTACATAATTAATCTGTGATGCAGTAATGTTAGGTGGACAATTTTGTGCGCATGCGGATAAAATGGAATAAAATAAAACGAAAATAATTTAAAAAGCAATTTATTCAATTGCTTATCTGTCGAAATAGAAATAAATTCTTCTACTACCTATCTGTTATTAGCAGTACCTACAATTTAAGTATTATTATAATGATTATTGACACGATATTTGTTGATAACCCGGAAAAATAAAGAAATTGATCAACTGTAAAATGCCTATATTTTATTCATTTACCCTGTTGTTATCCATATAACTATTTTTCCTCTATATTGTACCGTTAGTCTCATTTTGCATTCTGGGCGATACATTCATAGTACATTATAATGTAATGTCGCTTTTTGTCGACCGGTGCATAGGTCCGAGTCTTACAGGAAGCACCTAAAAGTCGATTGTCAGTCCATTGCCCTCTTCGCGAAGCGCAGCGGATGTTCGGAGTGTGGCTTTCGCCGAGCACTGAACGCTATCCCTGCGTTTTCTCTTTTAGTTTCAGTCGGAGCTACTATAAAAAGTGGACCGGAACCGGACTAGATTTAAACGTCAAATGTCATATGTGTAGACTTAAAAGTCGGTCAGCATTCTTTTGCTCGTATTAAATTCATAGAGGTATTATAAATAGAGTAGGAAAGAGCTATGGTTGCCAGTAAACGATAAGGTCCGACGGTTAGAAAGAAAAAAACGATCGCGATACCCTATCTATCTCTCGCAATCTTACTACGCAACAAAAGAACAACTTGTTTTTAAAATGAACTCCCGCTAGCGTTACATGTGCGTGTGCGAGTAGAAAAAGACAGATAGGTAGCCTCATTTGCTTTCTCTTGTTTTTCGATGGACATATTTTAGGTGGGCTCCCCTACTCTAAATATAATAACTGTATGGTCGCCACATACATTTCGTATGTGATAATATAATACTTAGCATCCATGACTTAGCCTAGAAAATCTAGAAATTTATTCACACGCAATGTATTAGTGGCAACACATGATCATAAATAGGTCAATAAAAACTCATAAAATTTAATAAGAAAAAGTCGTACCATTTAAAGAATACAAAAATATGTAAAAAATGTGAGCAACTTGCAGAAATCTACATAATTTAGAAATCGTGCTTAGAGCGTGCATGCTGCGACTTTTAAACATTTTAAATGGTTTTAGTGGTCTGTTGAATTATTTTATTTTATTGAAGTGTTTTTTCCTTTCATTTATTGTTAACAGTAATTAATCAAAATTTTCGCTTTTCATGTTCACTTTTTGTCTCATGATTGTCGTTTCGCCTTTTAATAGATCCAAACCGTATTATACGATTCCTTTTTTCATTTACCTATCAATGGAGCAGCTAATATTAAAATGCTATCCGCTTCTATTATTGGTACCATCTAAATAAATATGTAGTCATTTTCATATTATTAAGGTAGCTATTCATTGAAAAATTTATATTATCTATAATCAATCAGCAATAACTATATTTAAACTGTGACGTTATTCTTTAGCTAAATAGCCAAGATAACGTTTTCGTTCGCGTCCAAAAAATTTAAACGCATTATAATCAATATAATTTTACTGTACAATGTTCTGAGTAAAAAACGATTTGCTGATTTGTTTGATTTGAAAATGAAATTCAAATTGTGCATCTAAATTAGTTACAATTTTTGCCTTTTTTAGTTAGGGAATGTTTTTTGTATAAATCAGATGGATTAGATATGACAGTAAGCTGTCATGAAATTAAATTATAATGCGCATATTTATACAATTTCATTTAAAATTATGTACATCGTATTTGACCGTTAATACATTTACCGTTAGAACTTTTTAACATTGGCAACATTATTTGGGTGTGCGAGCCTTCGAAGCGAGGCGATACTTTGTGTTTGTCATCAAATTATTCATTCAAAATAACTTTTGTGAAACACATAGATTTTATCTTATATTATTTTATTTATAATCTGCTTTTTGTTATGGTTTAAATTTCTGTTATGTGGAATAATCAAATGAAGATACCGCTCTTGTTAGCAGCGGTGGTGAGTGTATGCGGCCAGGGACTGGAACAGTCACAGTTCAATTCGAATTTCCCACAACAGTATCAAACAGAAAATACACAAAATGGAACACAGTATCGACCCAATGTGCCATATGGTAGCTTTCCTGTAAATCAAAACGAATATCCCCATACAGCTCAGAGTTCTTTTTACCATGACAGCGACTCCGACGTGTATGGGGACGGTGAGAATGAAGTAGATCCTCAAAGTACTGCAAGTTATTACGCCGGGTTGGATTATGAAGAAAGGTATAAATGTCCACCCAACTGGATTCGATACAGGGAGTCGTGTTATCGTTTTACAAAATCCCCTGATCGTCCGCGAAATGAAGCACGAAAAATCTGCCAAGCTTTCCAAGCAGATTTAGCTGCTGTGAACACACCCGAGGAACATGGCTTCATCATTACAAATTTAATGAAATTGGACCCACAGAAAGGCTCGTGGTATATCGGCGCGCACCAGCAGTCTCCCGGGTACTGGGCTAATGATGCTGACGGTTCGCAGCTTACAGGTCTTGAAAATGCCTTTTTTGATGATCAAAAGCTGGTTTACACTAGTTATAACATACTTCCAAGGGACTATTTGGTATATAGATATTCTCATGAAGATGGCCACTGGGGTCTTGCACCAGTTGAAGGCACACAGTACTTTCATTTTATCTGTGAAGGACAAACTCAAAGGTTACATTATCTTATACAAGAAGAAAGATCATTCACTTATGGCTTGGATACATATGATCCAGAAAGAATACCAAGGGGCCCTTACTTTACAAAGGAACCAGTAGATATCATCTATGACCCTTTGAGAAATCATCATGTACAGTTGACATGTATAGCTGGTGGTTTTCCTGCACCCACATATAAGTGGTTCCGGGAAGACTATCAAGTAGATAACCCTGTGTATACTGAAATTGATCCACTATCTGACTCTAGATTCATTTTAAGTGGTGGTACACTAATGATATATTCTCCAGATGCTGATAAAGATAATGCTAAGTACCACTGCACAGCCACAAACAAGTTTGGTACCATTCGGTCAGAGTCTGTGAGGCTCTCTTTTGGATTTATTAGAGAGTTTAATCAAAAAAGGCCTGTTGAAAGTGGTAACCAATATTGGGGTAAAGTAATGGATTGTGACCCCCCCTCTTATTATCCCTCTGTTAATTTCCTCTGGGCTCGTAACTATTTTCCAAATTTAGTTGAAGAGGATAAGAGAGTGTTTGTATCTTATGATGGAGGACTTTATTTCTCAGCCTTAGAAACAATAGATCGGGGTAATTATAGTTGTAATGTAATGAGCAAAGTGTCTGATGCAGGAAGGAATGGACCATTTATTCCCTTACAAGTGTACCCCCACTCTGATTATCAGCAGTTGAAGTTTCCTATTAACTTTCCCAAGATCTTTCCGGATGCTCCTGTTGTTGGACAAGAAGTGAGATTTGAGTGCATAACTTTTGGCTATCCTGTGCCTTCTTATAATTGGACAAGAAAGAATGGCAATCTACCTAAAAAAGCTCATTTGAGTAATTTTGATAGAGTTTTAACAATACCAAATGTTGCTGTTGAAGATGAAGGTGAATACATATGTGATGTACGGAATGACAGAGCTCATATAGTGAACAGTGTCTTCCTTAAAGTACAAGCTGAACCTAATTTTACTATCCCATTAGCAAACAAACACATGGATAATAAAGGAGATTTACACTGGAACTGTGAAGCTTTTGGTATACCTGATGTCAATTATACATGGTGGAAAAATGGCAAAAAAATGTCTATGGATCATTTAGAAGAAGAAGACAGAGACAGATATGTCATACAAGAAAATGTACTGATAATTAAATATTTGGATCCATCTAGAGATCCCGGCATGTACCAGTGTGAAGCAAAGAATCAATTGAAAGCTAGATACTCAACTGGACAGCTCCGTGTTTTGTCTTTAAAACCATCATTTAAGAAAAGGCCACTTGAGTCTGAAACATATGGATCTGAAGGTGGTAATGTTACACTGAGATGTAATCCTGAGGCTGCACCCAAACCCACCTTTACTTGGAAAAAAGATAATATTGTTATTGGGGCGGGTGGGAAGCGTTTTATTACTGAAAATGGAAATTTAATCATAAGGCAGCTTTCAAGAGATGATGAAGGTGTTTACACATGTGTTGCCAAGAATCAATATGGTTCGGACGAGAGTCGGGGTCGTTTGATTGTACTACGTGCCCCACGATTTATTGAACGTCTCCCGCCGCGAATTACCACGCAGGTTAACGAAGTCATATTTCTTCATTGTAGCGCTGACGTGGATCCTCTTTTAGATACTGCCTACTTATGGAACCATAATGGGATGCGTATGAAAGAGGCGTCCGACCTTTACGCTGATAAAAGAATTAAGATAGATGGAGGAGAGCTGACAATTTTCGACGTAAGTCTCTCAGATGTTGGAGAGTATGAGTGCGTCGTGAAGTCTGCAATAGGTCGTATCTCGACACGCACCCAACTACGTATCGAAGGGCCTCCAGGCGCGCCTGGTGGATTGCAAATATTAAATATTCAACGCTCCTCGGTAACTTTGGAATGGACTGATAGCAATCCTAATGGACGTCCCATAACAGGCTATATACTTACTGGACGTACACATTGGAACTCCACTTGGACCATTATCACTGAAAATATTGCTAATGTAATGGAGATAGATCGATACAATGGTCGTAAAAGAGCTACAGTTACTACAACACTTATGCCATGGTCGGTCTACGAGTTTAGGGTTCAAGCAATTAATAGTTTAGGTGTAGGTAAGCCATCGTCACCGAGCCCACAATTTTCCACCCAAGCCGATAAACCTTATAAAGCTCCTAGTAACGTTGGTGGTGGAGGTGGTAAGGTTGGCGATCTTACGATCACGTGGATTCCATTACCGCCA
>DWEC01000010.1:0-33099 GCA_018245735.1 Microceris miodesmiata
CCCACGTCAGCACGCCATTGCATAATGTTGTAACCAAAGCGTGTAGTGGCACACACATTCGTCGTACTGTTTGTTCGTTCCGCGCGTACGTAATGAATATCAGTGTTTTTATACTGTACTGTTACGATCGAGTCTATTAATTTTAATTTTTTTAACATATTTTCAGCAAAGAATTACTGTAAAATAGTTTCAAGCGACTTACGAAAGTTGCACGATCAACATAATATTGGAGTTAATAAACTGTTAAATTAGTCTACTGGTGGCAGAATCTGACCAATATTTCTTTTCTTGTTTGCATTAATCCTTCCTAATGATACTGTTAAAATTTCAGTTTAGGTATCGATTTTCCGTTCAAATGTTTACTACACATGTTCTTTTTGTTTGCTATAAATTCGTTAAAAAATATTATTATTAATGTATCCTGACACCCGATCCATTACAGAGTAGAAATCGAAGACCCAAATATCTCCAAACTTACAGATCAGACATAGGTACTACTTCTGGTATCATCACTGTTTTCATACATGCACGCCGGTTTGGGGGATTTCTGATCCCTCATTTACTAATATCAAAATAGTTTTGTTTAACTCTCTTTTGGGTGAAAAGTTACTTAAGAAATATAAATGTCATAGAAAAATAGCCATATTTTGATACTAAATTATTTCAAAAAATATTTAGTATATTATTATATATATTTTAATTCACACACCCACTTAACCTTAAAATAATAAATCAAATCCAATTGGCTAAGATGCATTGACTCGAGGCTTTTGGCTTGATATTCATATATTGATAAAAAGTAGAGGGAAACATCTTTTTGGATTTAGGATGAAACTATAAAATTTACGCCGCGAAAGTTGCGATATAGTAAATCATAAAGTAAAAGTTTTCGTCGGGCAGTTTATTGCGTACTAAATCGTTACGCGTCATTTGCAGCGATTTGTCGTGTCGTGGTCGTATACAATAAATCGTTTCCGCTTAATAAATGTTCACATTAATTTGTAACAGGTGTTCCGGCACATCGATTGTAATAATTTATAACAAACGAAACGATTTATAACAAACAACAATTGTGTTCGTAATGAGCGCGCGGGCGTTATCGCGGCCGTTGAGAAATGTTACGTAACGGAATGGAAATATGATTAATTAAATATTATTTAAATGGCAAGAAAACAAAGACCAACTATGAAAACCATATGATGTTCTATTCCATTGTAGGATTTAGGAACGTAACTGTTTCAACAGTTACGTTCCTACATCTAAGAAATATAGTACACTTCCATGTTTCAACATGGAAGTGTACTATATTTCTTTGCTTACTACTTCGGGGATTAGAGGTTTAAAGTTAAGTTTGAACAATTAAAATAACATTTTCAAAACTTACTGTTTTGAAATAAGGGTATGTTTATATTAAAATAAAAAGAAACGTTAAACAGTATACATTTTCAGTTACTATTCCAGTAACAATTCATAGACAAATTAATTAGGCAATAAATAATTACTTAGGTTTTGTTTAAGTATTAGATATTTTTCAAGTCCGAACTATTTAATATATGTGTATTCTATTTGACTCTGTTCATAGACAGGAAGGCGATACGACGTAGACATGTAGATACTTGAAAAATATTTAATACAAATAAACTATTTAATTTCTTGTACCTATTATTCAACTTAATTTGTAGTAAGAAGAAACAAAATTCTTGGAGAGTGTCCTTTTTAATGTTGTTATTTGCAGCCTTTTCTTCACACCTGTACCGGATTAATACTGGAAATTCAGAGAAATCACAGATTGGAGGATGGGGTGGGAAGGGAGTAATTTCATCGTCTAAAATAGAATAGGGTAGATCGCATTAACATACTAAATCATTTTTATTGAATATTATAAATTTAAATTTAGTTAACATACGACTCATCAAGAAAGGCTCAGAAATGGTTTGCCTTTAGAGATTCAAATACATTTGCGACCATTTGCACATCGCCGCAAGTAATGTAGATCACTTACCATCATGTGGACGATTGCTTATATCATCATCATCATCATCATCACCAACAACCAATCCATTGCTGGACATAGGCCTCCAATTACACGCTATATATCATATGCTAGGTTGAATTTATAATATACATATAAACGAAACCATAGCCAGGAGCATTACGTCCTGCTGTTTGCGACCTGATTAGTGAACAATGCCTGGTTAAACTGCCTGGAATATTATTGCACATTTCGACACAAGGGAAGTTATCAATTCTGTTGTTACTACAATTTATTGTTGGGAGCAGTTCAGGCTAATAGTCGCGGGTGTTGCTGTGCACTATCCCTTGTTCGTTTTCATATATACGCACTGTAAGTTACGTTTTTTTATTACATACATATATGAGACGGGTATATATTATATTATTTGGCTTTGTTATCTCCGTCGCATATTCGCTGCCATCGGCAGATTATGAAGAAGAATACCGTATAGATTCGAAACCAGTCGGATTATCTCGAAAACTATGCATGAGCTAAGCTGATACATACTGATAATATTTAATCAGGGGCATATGCTCGCATATGACGCCCTCCGGGCCGGCGGTATGATGATCTGCGAATCGCTGCAGACAGAAACAAGATGCGGCAAGTCGAGGACAGGGCGCGATGACACTCATCGGTGGAGGCCTATGTCTATTATGGATTAAAACAGGCTGATGATGATGATATGGTTGCATATATTGTCAACTCAACAATCGATCTTCTTATCTCCCTACAGTGAACTGTCCCATAGTCAAATTAAGTATTTAAATTCCACGTTCATGGATGGCGGAAAGTGCGGAAAATGTTAATTATTCAGCGAAAAGTATTCTTTAGCAGTTTGTTAAATGTTGATATTTACTACAATGTAAATACAATTTACATATATTTATATGAGAACATAGCACCATATGCATTTTTACTAAAAAGTTATTTTTTAAATGTCTGTGTAAGTCTGTTATCATTGAACATATTTTAATAAGTGTTTTGCTCGGCGATAAACATAAAGTAAAGTAAGAAATCTCTGTTACTTACGTAGATTGCGACTTATCTTCTCAATTTATAACAAATTTCTTGACATTTATCAATTTACACCCTTCAGTAATCTAAAGGTTCTACCGTTTTCGGGGCAAGGAAGTATCATCAAATAAATTAAGTGTTGCCTATTCGTTCAGCAATATTAAGGGTGGCAACCCTTAGGGAAATCAGCTAGAGTTGCTAGCCGTCAGCGGGTACAAGTGTTTTATTGTTTTTGGTCGCTAATTTATGCCTTTTTTACGTGCCAAGGAAGGATGTAGGATGTAGAAAAATACGTGTTGGAATGCATTTTGATTAAAGTGAAACATGAAATGGGGGATCGTGGTGTTGTTTTGTTGGCTATTGTGACAAGGAAATGGCCATTGAATATGTTAATGTGTAAATTATATTTTCCATTAAAAAAGTTGAAAAACAGGATTTGTAAGTAATAGGCATGACACATTATTTGTTAGCTTTTCATATTTAATACTTTTCACATAGTAAGTGCTTTTGTTACAATAATTTGTAAGCGAAATTCTTTGTTTGGATAATTATTAGTTTTTTGACGCTTACAGAATTCTATAAATGTTTTATTTCGAAATATATAGCGATCACTAAGCATTTTTCATAAACGTGAAATGGAGGTTCAATACTTGGGACAGGTGTTATGAGTGATTAGTGTTTTGTATAGGATCGTCTCGCATAAAGATGATATTTGTATATATTATCTATTTTTCAATTGTTTGTTAACGATTTAGGTAAAGAATAACATCAGTATCGTATATTAAGTAGTTTTATTTTAAATAAATATAACCAATAACATTTATTACATCACAGGAGTAGGGTATCATAACACAATTCAAGTTCACAAGTGCTCTACGAACATTCAAACGAAACCATAAACAATAATTTCTTTTTTCATAATGATTTCAAAAAAAGAAAAAATTGTTTTTGATTTGCGAGGAAAGAGTTCGGTGCCTCGTCGCTTCCGGGTCATTTTAATTCCAATTTTCTTATACGTTTACAAATATATCGAAATGCAATGTAAATCAACAGAAATTATGTCTTAAATATTTAGTTTCAAAAAGTTAATAAACATTAAATTGATTTAGTGTTTTAGGCCAGCCATTGTTATGTCAATTAATTCCATAATAAAATAGTGACGTTAAACTGAAAACGAGAGACCCTTGAAATATCAATTGACATTCCTTATAATAAAAATAAGTATAACCTAAGAATTAAGTTTCATTACAATTACACTTTTTTGCAAAATTATTCACGCGTGAACGGAACAATCGCAAAGAATTAATAACTTTTTTTTTCACATTAATGCCATTTCAAGCAAAATATAGGCCTTAATTGTGCGTCATATAATTATATTTAGTTCATTATTTAACAAACGCTTACAAGATTATTTTTCATTATAGGTTTCTAATGATTTGATGCAACTTATTGAAGTTCGTAATATACTATAATGTACGTAATTTTCGTGAAATAATTTTTTTATGCGAAAGTAAACTTAAGATGGCAACACTTAACAGTTGCCTGTTGCCACAATAAATACATATAACGAAATAATATACACATGTTAATTAGAAACCAACGCTCTACGTACCTTTAAGATTTCTTACTATCTTATAATAATGATAATTCTTTGAAATACATTTTTGCACGCCGGTGGCCATATTTGAGAAAAACTTCAATATGATCAGGAAAACATAGTTTGCTAAACATTCGATATCTTATGATATCTTAAATATAACATATTATTATTATTATTCAATACCTATTGTATACATAACTTGTCATTTAACCCACAGAGTATAAAACAGCGTGCAAAAACTCATTCCTACGTACAAATTACGAAATCTAGAGATATGCATAACTAGAAACAGGTTAATAGATAGATCTACAACTAAATACACTTTTTACAAACCGTAGTAACACGATCAAGCGAAACGTCTATTCGATTTTAAATACGATATCTAAACGATTATATACTTTTTAGTTTTAAAACGCGTAGAGCATAGACAACATTGTTTTATGGCGCGAAAATTTAAAAGACAAGCGCGGCCTTGTTAGTCTTGATTGCATAGTTATTTTTTCCTGTTTCAAGTAACTTTAGCCAGATGACAGTACAACATTATACATTTTTATTTATAACATTTTTTTTTACTATTTAACATAACCTCAGCAAACAGATATTACTGAAATTTCCATGTATCGTCTTTTTAGGTGGTAATTGGTTCGAAGACAAAATTAAATCAGTTGTTGAGTCTGAAGTTTTATTTTTAACAAATGACAAATGAGCATCAGTTCATATTCAGTTCAAATAGAGACTAACGATCAAAAATTGACTATATGCGAGTTATTACCATGTTCCTATCCCTGTATTTGTTATGGATCGCTTGCGGCGGGCACCCACAATGGATTATTGTGAACCGTTTACATGCCGCGGGATGATTTGTTGCATTGTGTTCGAGTAGTGTCACCAGGATTTGTAATATTGTGGGAGAATCACTATTTTTTCGTAGCAAATATTGGCGTAATAACACACCAAAACTAAGATAGTAATTTTTATCTTTCCTTAATCTTCTAATTTGTGTTCTTACTTTCATTAGTTATTAAAGATCATCGACATTCGTGATAATAAACAAATAATGCATAAAAATAATAATGATTAACATATATTTATTTTTCCGAAAGAATTTCCAGATATGAATTTTATAAATATTCTTGTCGAGTTATTTATCAAAATGAATGTTATCCACAAAATTTTTTCGGTAGCATGTATTTATTGATATGTCATAATTATCGCCAATGGTTCAATAGTTTATTTACTAATCAGTTCATCACAATAACACAGTTTACCATTGTCATTATGTAGGAACAACTTTTCGGACACTGGCCAGAATCGACTCGTGTCAATTTCGAAATGGTCGTTATCGTGTGGTCATCCTACACTTAACAGTACTAACCGACCGCGTATATAAGCATATAAGTACTATATAAGTACTAAGCGACCGCGTATATAATTTTGACATCTCAATTGGGTTTGATTACTTAAGTGTGCTCTTTGTCTGAAAATAATGGCGCTTGTATTATTTTCTCAGCGCAAATTGCATATTTGTTTACATAATAAACATGGACATATAAAATTTGTGGCTTATTACACCTACTTTTATTTTATGTTACTCCACAATGTTTTTTTATTAGAACAGTAAACGACGACTTATGAGCTGTTGTGGCGTCAAAGATACGTTGAACTCAACAATGTTGCTAGTCTCAAGAACACTTCCCACAATATTTGTATATTAAAAATCTTTTTAAGGCGACGCTTATTATATTGAATACTTGTTATTACCACTATTAGAAAAGTAAAAGGTCGAAAAAAATGGGAAGATTAATTAAAAAAATATGTGTTTTGTTTAATATTTTGACGTAAATACGTATAAATCTACGCGTTTTAAACTAGAAAGCCCTAATTAACTTTAGTAAAGCTAATAATACTGTACATACCTTTAATAAGGCGATGTATATTGTTCAGGAAGTTACTGTAAATCGTCTAACCAAGCGGGGTTGCGGCTTACGAGGGATTCGAGTACTTAGTACATACCGTTTTGTTCGATACTTTGGCAAGAAATTTCAAATTGTAAACTCGCACAAATTTTACTCCGCAAACGGCATAACCAATGACATTATAAATTAATAATCTGTAACCCTTAATATTACATACTTAAAAAATGAGGTACATTAAACCATTATGACTATGCGGATGAATCCTTGCGTTAAACCACCTAAATCTATATTGTACAATCATAAAGAAAAATGTAGGTCTATTATCTGTCAAAAGCGCGCCATCTGCCCGTTTGACATATGTCTGTCAGTTCACGCAACTTTCTGACAGCTAATACGAGTGTAGCTGGCACCCAAAACAATATTAACACGGCCATTGCAGTTACAAAGTAACAATTAGTATACAAAAATGCATGAAATGGAACGAAACTTTAGTTAGCCTTAGAATTAATCTAGTTTTTTTTTTAAATAAATTAATAATCTTAACGTACACTCAACAACACAGTTAAGTAACTTTATTAGCTTTAATTAACAGTTCATGTTAGAAGAATACTAAACTATGCTGATGATTGTATATTACATAACGAAATCCTAGGAAGAAAAATTTTTAGAAGTCACAATGTCTTCCATTTTTGGCATTTTCATGAAGAATATTTATAATAAAAATGTTAAAAATTACACTGCTTTGTAAATTATTAGAGTATACTTTTAGAACTATTTATGCGATGCATACCAACATTATAAATGTAATAAGATCAGTTGATATAACAAAAAGTTCTTCCTGTTTTTGAATTAATAGAAAAACTGGAGAACGATTTAGTGAAAATATTCGATTATAAAGTAAAACAAATGTATGGGATACTTTAAAAAAATGACACAAACAGTTCTAAAAGTAAAAAAAAAAAACAGCTAGTTATATTTTACACACGACTAGTGATTCTATTGTATTTATCGATATAGACAGATTAAACAATGGCAGTAACTTGTTTGAGACTACGTATCAATTCATTTGCACGGAACATAGACGGAATACCTTACTATCGAACATCAGAAATAAATCACGCTTCGTTTAGTGAATAGGTTTTAAAATTGGCAGTTTAGTAGATGTCGCTAGTGGTAGCAGATGTCGCTAATGGCGATAGATGACGCTAGTGACAGTTGATGGCTCGTCGCTGCAGGCGTCGTATGCGCCGGTGCCAATCATCTCTCCACTCCAAAAGTAAGGTTCTTTCACCCACCGCCAGCCCCGGCATACCAGACGACGCTCCCTCTTTTTCCACTCCTAGGATCAGGTAGGACCTGTGCATAGATATATGTTTCTTTAAAATTAAGTCCACAATAATATTATATCTTCTGTAATCTACAAAACTATGATCGAAAGGTCGTTGAAGGGGAAACTAATCTTAAGTTATGTGCCAACTATTTCTTCATTATAATACATCGCAAGTTTTCTTTTCATTCCCCCGAAGTTATGAACATGTTATAGTTTGTATACTTAATGATAAATTATTAGAGGCGTATAATTAGCTACATCGTTAAATTGCAGTCTACTTAATTCGCTCTCTTACATTTCTATTTAAGTTGATGTTTTAGACAGTTGTGTTATGTTATTTACTTGTTAATCTTGATCTTGGGGCACTTGCAGGCGAGGTCCCTTGCGCGAACGTAGAGGGCGGTGTTGCCGCGGCGCAGGCGACTCCGCGGCGCGCGCTTGTACACGGCCTGCACGCTCAATGCCAGCCGCGCCCACGCCTCGCCGCCCGCCGCCGCCGCCGCCTCGCGACCGACCACCCGACCCATTATGACTGAAACATGTAAAGCTATTTAAATCTACACTATGTATTCATTATTTTCTATTGCCTATAAGACGTGTAGGTTACATATATTCAACTTTTGGAAAAGTACGTTTTATATATGTTCTAATACTCCCAATACTTTTTGACTGACTTAGATAACTGTATTTGGCGACGTCACAAAAAAAATATTTATTATTAAAATACGGCCATTAATAATTAGATATATAAAACATAACATAAGATACATTTTGTCACTTTTGTACATTAACGTAAAAAATTAAATGGTTATACGTAATATTGCAAGTTATATGCCAAATAATATTCATTACTGTTTTTCTGTTGTTTTTGTTAATATTTTCCTAATTTTCAAATCCTTTACATTTTTATATTAGCCCAACTCACCGTAGTCGCGGCTGCAAAACTTGTTGAGATTTAGAGTTCGAGCGCCGGCGCGGCACCGTCCGCACTGGTCCGCCGCTGTATCCGACAATACGCTCGTGAACAGATGTACGTGTAAACAATATATATATAATATCATGGTAATCATATAATGTGAACTCCAGATATATATTTATTTAGTGTAACCCAAACAAAGCAGTACCTTCTAAATGATGGTCTGAAAACTATAAATGTTAACATATTAATATTTAAAACATTTGTATATATTTATTGCTTGTATAAGCTTAGTATAAGTAACAAAAATATATAAATATTACTTTTACGACATTGTACTCAAACGACATCTACATCAACAACAATCACAAAACAACATTTTAAATAAACAATTACGAACACGACTGTACATACAACAATAACAAAAAAAAGTTACACAAAATGTTACCTTTTCACTTGGCACTTGACAATATTAACAAAAAGAAAAAGGTATGAGTTTGGCATGACGATGAATTTTAGAACAAGCCTGAAAAGAAACTCTTGGAAAAGTTAAAAACAAACATTCCGGGCTGGCAACATTTAAACAGAGTATAAAAATAAATATTTCCAGTTGGCAACACTTAACGAATAAAGTGCAAATTAATTACGAATGAGTCGACTGTACTTTACGGCGAGGGAATAATGTTATAAGGTATTCATAAACTGCTTTACTCGCTTCGGCTGTAACAGAATTGTTTCTGGAGAATATTAGGTTGTACAACGTTTTTATTATCCAATAGAGTGTAATAAAACAGTACAAAAATTGGCTAGAATCGAGTTAGAAAGCTACTTACCAAATTGATAAACGGCAATGCGAACTGTCATGCAAATGTACAGATCCTCCATGTTGGTAATTTTAAGAGCGCGGGAAAAGTAAAATATTTGCCGTATTTTCTCCAACATAGCGTATTCGAAGCAAGAATGGCATAAGCACCCAAATTCATTCTACAGCAATTTGTCATGACCGATTTTTTTTCATAATCTTCTTTTCTGCAACCTTATGAAGCGTCAATAAAAAAAATAATGCATTTATATTGAAAGTAGATGCATGTTGCTTAATTCATATATTTTTGTGCAGATGAAACTATAGTCTGCCCGTTATTTTTATCCTAGATATACTCGTATAAGAAAAAAAGATGTTTTAGATCATCATTTAGGAAATCTTTTTCATTTCTCAAATAAATTTTAGTAGACTTTTTTTTCACTGTCTTCCTTGATTCTATGTGGTCGATACTTTGGTATTTTTATGTAATTTAACGTTTTAATTTATACAATGACATACCACATAGTGTAAAAAATATTCTACGTAAAACAGAAGCTGCAAGCCTGCAAGTACTCAGGAACTTTTACACTGATTTATTACTAAAACAAAAAGTCACATCCGAAGGCGAGCATAACCTATAGAACGTATGTAAGTATTAATGGTTATTTACTTTTGAAAATAACAGTACAGCCAACTCTTGAAAGCACTCCATTACGTCTTCTTAGCTTCGACAATGTTCACATTAAATTATCTTAAATGTCCTTTTAACCACACAAATGAAACCATCGACAAAAACACTTCTAATAAGTAAGTACACCCTTGTATTCCTTAGCATAAGGTGTTTCAAAGAGAATAAATAAATAAATAGATAAATATAAAAGTTACAAAACATTTTGAGTACAAAATCAGTGTGTTTTATAAAAAAGTAACACGTTACATGAATAAATAAATATGTTGTCATATTTCATGACGTAAATGTAAGATTATATGTAAGATAACTATTTGAGAGAATAATTACTGTTTCAGAGCTTTCTTAAGAGCTTTCTTACTCCTATTACTCCTATTAAGACGGATCGGAGTAAGACGTAGCCAGATTCATAAAGACAATAGCGCCATCTATTATGATTAGGAGAACGTACACTATTCCTTTGCAGTGGTAATTTCTTTTATATTGAATAAATCTTACAGGAGGAGTTAGGCTTATTTTCAGGGCTTATTTTGTGGATGGTTGTCAATAGAGTCCAAAGTACGTAATGGAGTGCCAACATGCGGTGTGATGGGCGAGAGTGCAATGAGGTCCACTTACTACTTACCGCGGCCCGGCTCCGCGTCCACCGCCTCCATGGCCTGCACCGCTGTCACTATCCGCGGAATACCTGAACAAATAACGTCAATGATTTAAAATTGTAATGTACGAGTATATTTCATAATTTACGTTCTGCAGCTACGTACTCGTGTTTGTTTTTTTTTTGTTATTTTTAACATTTAACACATTTTTGAAACCTGTCATTTTGCGAATGATTCATTATTTAATCATTCATTAATTGTACAGTTTATAACTTTATTATCCTCTCACGTTTCCTAAGAAGAGAGTAAGTTACAAAGTCGAATTTTAAAATTTTTGATTATTTTTTAGAATAAGATCTAGATGAAAGTTTTTTTATTTTAATTAATCTTGTGTTCTGAGTGACAAATGATTATGTATTTTACGAGCATGTCAATGTAATATATCTTTATATGTATATATCGTCATCTTTCGATAGCACTTACGTATGCAAGGTGCAATGTGACTCCTGGATTGTTGGTAGCCCTTAGCACACCGGTTGCACGTGGTGCCGGTGACACCGTCCTTGCACGGGCACTGGCCGCTCGTCTGGTTGCAGGTCTTCCCGCTCGCACCCACCGGATGGCAATCGCAAGCTTAGAACCCATAAGGAATATTAATGAAATAATTATATACGCCCCAAACGTCGAAATAATTATGACAAAAAGTTTAATATTTTCGAGCAAATATCGTTTAACTTATCTTTGAGAAAAAATCGTGGAAAGTTTGCACACCTTACAATTCTCTATAATATTTTGTATGGCTAATGATACGCGCCAAAGCCTACTTAGCCAGCATGGTAGATTGTAGTCTTAGACTTTATCATTCTGAGAAGAAGATCCACAACCCGTAATAAAATGTTTGTTGATGATTATTCTATCTCGCGCTTACTAACAAAGTCCGTTTTATAGCGATACTGATCCCGAAACTTGTAACCGAACTAACAAATAAAAGAACATGCTACAGGGCTATCCCTCACGAATAGTTTTCCCATAAAATGCGCTTCGAACGAATAAGGTTCTTTCTTCCAAATGGGTCCCCGAGGACCCGAAGTAGTTTGCTGACTGGCTGATAGAGAGATCGTTATGGGTTTTCCTGCACATTTTCCTCTTGACAAATAAATATCTGTAAAAGTGGATACATCTTGGCGAACGACAGTGTCGCTGAACGAAATATAGTATTCAAGTTTTCAATGGTTTCTTCTTGTAATTATTACGGTATTCCTGTTTTTAAATTGGATTTTAAAGAAAGTCATCGATGTCAATTTTTTGCCGAAAGAAAACAAATTTTATAATGGTTATTTCACTGGTTAAAATCACTGTATAAAAATGTCTATGAAATCACAGTGTAGCGTAGCATAGCGTTAGTAAAATGCACAATATACAATTCGCAAAATTTATTCTACAAAAAAATTACATCAGATTATTCAGTTATCTTTTTCTTTTAAGTTTGTTATCAGTAACTGCTAAGAATAGACCTGCATTAAAGAGCATCTTCGCGCCCTGCCCTCGTCATTTTGAAACTAACTTTTACCATCAGCCTTCTACAGATTGCTGTCCAATCAGTGACATCCAAAGTTTATCACATTAGTACATTAGTTTAGGACATTAAATGTCCATTGAAACTGAAACTGAACCACTGTTCAGTCGTGTCAGTTCAGTTGTGTCCACTGAAGCTGTTACAATAGTTTAGTACATTAAATGTCCCTTGAAACAGGAAATCATTTAACTCTTTCTGGACATTGGATTAATTTTTCAACATTTAAGACGGCCTTATCAAACAAAAAGAAATCAGAAATCCTCAACTGTTCCACAATAACGTGCGAACTATCCGCAATATTTCGGAGTGCGATATAATCAACCGCATCCACCAATAGACCCTCGATATTGGGGTCACACTTCTGGGACTCATATAACCCCAAAAGATTGGGGTCACATGGCCACATCCCGATAATTGGGTTCGGGTTCGATTTCAGTTGTATTGTTGTGGAAAATTGCTTGTCGTTATGTTAACCTTTCCAAAGTTTCTCTAGTCAATGCGGTTGCGATATGAAACAAATTGGAGTGCTATTGGGATTATATGGCAGATAATATTAAACTTTATTGATACCATTATTTAACAGACCCAAAACCGCTGTTGCTGGGGCAATAGAAGTAATATATTGACTGATAAATTCCCTCAAGTTACGTTATCAAATACCCTCAAGTTACGTATTCCATAACAATGCGATGATACTGTACGAATTGAAAAAAAATAAGAAATATCAAGCTAATAGTCAAAAATACATATATGCAATAAAAGGAAATATACAAATATAAAAAAAAATAAGAATACTTTTCTAATCAAGGAAATTTAAAACTCGGCACATTAATTTCATCACTACGAATTCTATCATCCTCATACATGCATTTAACGAACGTCAATTTTCGAGTAGAACAAGCGTGACTTGTTGCACATTGAATATTATTTTTTTTCCTTATTATTTATTATAAGTAGCCGAAAAGCCCCCAATCTATTTTCCCCTAACATCATAGGAGACAACTTGCCGCAGGATACCAGCGGTACATGAGATTATGACAATATATAAGGTTTATCTGAAAACCTTAGTCATTTCCTTCAACTTAATAATTGCTCACATACTCACATATCAATTGTATTTTTATTTTATATTAGTCACTATATAAATTATTATGTCAGACTCGGTATTACAATGATGGCATATCTGCTATTATTGCTTTACAGATCACATAGGGTTTGCTGCAGTAAACCCTAGGAAGGAGAAAGTAACTCTTGTCACTTTGTAAAATGCTGAGGAGAACTGAAGTTCTACGCACAGTTGGGCATTCTTAGAAGAACTATTGTGATCATTTGTGTTAATCGTCAGTGAAACTGATTTTAACACGCTAAAGACAGTAGGATTGAGCGTGGATAAACTGAATCTTATAATATAATGAATATACATACTTCAGATGAACTTCATATTTATAACTCTTGCTCTTTTTACTTATGTTCCGTGTGTGAGCGGCCTAACCTCGTTACAATGTTTATTGCGCGATATTTTACCCCATCGCCACAAGTTTATTAAAACTGTAAACTTTATTAAGACACTGTGTTACTTTTTATGTTAAAACTAAGTAAACCGGAGGCCGGGCACGTATAAAAATGAATTAAATGGCGTCGTAAAACTGGTTTACACCTGTTTGGAGTTCATCCCTGTTCATGAATGCATGTGCTGCAAAGTGCTGGATATTTTGTAGCAAAACATATTTTAAGAAAAAAGCTAATTTTGTACAGTGATAAAAGCTGAGAGGAGATTTCTTTATATGCCTACTTTGTCTTTACGACTCTATTTATGTCGATATTTTCCAAATAAAATATTTATATTTACACCACTCTCTCTTATAAGTAGAGACAGAGACCACAAATTTAAATCAGTTTCTTTTAATCTCATCGAAGTCGTTATAGATGCTGGTCTCGACTGGGCTCTTTAGGACATCCGATTTGATCGAACGATGTATGTTTAGGTCTGCTTTTACCAATCTATTATGCAATCTCCCAATCTTCTAATCTGTTTTGTTGTTCTGCAGACATTTTTTCACAATCATCATATAATACATATATATCTTTGGAGAGTAATGAGCTTTGAAACTAATGATAAAAATCAGACGTATGGTTTTCTATTAGTCTATTACAAAAGTGGAAATCTGAAAGACTATCTGAAGGCCAGTAAAATCGAATCAAAGGCACTCGATATTTGTAACTATTATATCGTATATCTTCTACAGAAGTTCAGTTTGGGATACGATTTATTACTTTTTATCATCATCGTCTTGTTATTGTCATCATGATCATCACCATCGTCATTCTCACAGGAATAACTAAGTTTTAAAATTAAAATGGCTTCTTTTGATGGCTATTGATAGTTATACTATCAACTTAGTGTTGATAAATTGAAGTTATCTATTAGCGGTGACATTTTTTCCTAGCTCATTATTTAAAAAAAAGTTTTTTTCCTGCTATACATGTCTATTTGTTTTAAAGTGTAATAATACTCACGTTTGCAGGCCTTCTTGTGCGTGATGGGCTTGGTGGGGTCGCGGTAGTAGCCCTCGCGGCAGTAGTGGCAGTGCCGGCCGGCGGTGTAGTGGCGGCTTTTGAGGCAGACACCGCCGCTCGCGCGACCAGACAGCTTGTACAGCTCCATGTTGAACCGGCAGCGGCGAGCGTGCCCATTGCAGTTGCATTCTGGAAGAGAGATACAGTTTAAAGCTTATTGCTGAACTCCTCAAGGCAAACGAAATCTTAATGCTTGTAGCTACGATTCCTAGATTATTCACTGCTAAAGACAGTTACACAAACGGATGTTCTAGAAGTTGTGTGTTTATAATTAAGATGTGCATTTATCTGAAGACAAGTTTGCGAAGACCTTGCGTATATCGTCGTAACATTGTATCAGTAAAGTCAATATGACTTTGACATTTTAAAACTGTATAGAGACAGTACCTTATGATTATCGTACCTTATGATTGAAATAAAAAAAAAAATTAATTTCACATTATCAATTTGGGCAGATACCATTGTTTTTGACGCATAGATAACATTGTTCGAATGCAATTTTATTGAACCTCTAACTGGTGATATTATGATATTATTACACAAAACAATGAATCATTTCCATCACTCCCACAGACGAGTCTGAAATAACAATAAAAATGACAGAATCATTATTTATTGCGTAATAGATAAACGACATGGAAGGATCGTTGGACTTAGATTACATCATGATGACAGAGAAGCAACATCACCATTTGCCGATGCGAAGACACAAGAAAACTATTTCTGAACGTTCTTAAGAATTTCTATGACGATTTAAGAATGAAAATATTTTGATATTAGGTACTTTTTTCATTCATAAACAGAAAGACGGGACAGCTTATTAGAAGCAGTGTTTTTACTGTATCTATCTCTTTATTAACGTACAAGACTTTGTTAAAAAGGAAAAAAAATATATTATTTCGCATTTCAAATTACATTATGATCAAAATTATTTTTGAAAAGAATATAGTATACCTATATTAAAAAAAGAAAAGTAAATATTTACACTAAATGGATACAAAATTGATAAAACTTGCCAAAGTTAATTATACCCTTTAAAATTAAAAAAAAATTAAGCGGTATATCGTCGGTATACGAATAATTATTATAGAATTGTGAATTAAAATGCAAAATCATTCGGGTAATTTTCATAAAAATGCACGCTCTGTACAATTTGTCTATGCAGAGATGCGCGTGCGCCGCCCTGCCACATAAAACTGTCAACACCTATCATCTGTTGATGGAAACTTTTAGTGCGTTTTCTATTACGCTCAACAGATGGCGGGGTCGTCTATACAAAAATATTCCTTTGTACTCGTCAGTCCTGTTCCACTGTTGTTGGTAGATTTATGATGTATTTACTTAAGATGATGTGTTACTTCATAAATCTTTAGTAGTATCATTGTTTATCTTCGTTGTTGTATGTTAACTGTGAAAGTTTATTTAAAAGAACATACAAATTTTTCCCGTTTATTCAACTTTAGTACAGTGAATATTCTGTAATTTGTATAAAGTTTACATAAAACGTCAAAAAGCCCATGACTAAGTCCAGTTGATATATAGATATTTTAAATAATTTACATCTTTGAAAAGGTCTGGTTCTTATCTTTAAAATGGAGCAGTGTTCGACAGTTATCTTAACATTGTGGAAGGATGGTGCATAGCGGTGTACCAATAATGAATTTAAGTTATGTTAAGTGCCATCAACATTGTTAACACATCAGTTTTCAATGTTTACAATTACCACTAACATAACTAATTCTATCCATCGCAGTTCCTTTCTCACTTACGAGTACAGAATTTCTAAAATTACCATTTCAGATTTAAAATGCAATGATAGAGTAAGAAAGTACTCAGTCTATAAGATATAGAACTGATGCGGGTCTCTGAAAATTAAAAATTGAAAAATTCATTTGATTTCAGACACAAATGCCAGAGGATTAAATTGGAACTGAAACAATTAGAGCAGCAAACTAACTGCATCAACCAACTGTTGCGAGGAATACTAAAGGATTCCATTAACGTGTCCGTACGTGTTACGATCTACGGAATTGTGTTTGTTTGGAACATAATAACACGTAATTAGGACATCGTAACAACAGGAGATTGTTGTCATGATGTAATTGGAGTACCACAATATTAAGAGAAAATTAGTAATTCCTGAATATCAATAGGAATACCATAATACTGGAGCAAGTCAAGGCTGTATCTCATTTTCTATAAGGTGATATTGTAGTCAAATGCGAGCCTATTGTTTAGGTGTCTGATCATCTCAGAAATTGTACATGAGTACATAGTACAGGGCGAATTTAAGCAGTCACTAGAGTGAGAACTTACTACCGTACACACATGTAAAGTTCAAGTCATGAAACTAATCAGCCGTGTGGTTACTATAACAAACCCTATTGATGCTTAGTTTGGGATCAAATGGCCGTGTTTGTAAATGTCACAACATATTATCTCTCATCATTATTATCTCTTTTAAAGACTTGGACTGAGCTGGAGTGACCTGATCTTGTGACTAGAGGTTGGCTCTGAGTCTTTTTATCACTTCTACTACAACACATGTCAGGAATTATTTGAACTTGTGCCAACGTCAACGTTCTTTCAACGCATCACTCACTTGCGAGAGAAGTTTCATCCTCAAAAAAAGATACGGGGATGTCGTGAGAATGTGCACACTGCGGAATTAATTTCTCTCCCAGCTCGTTCTTGCTTTTGGTTTTGCAATTGAACCCGGTAAATGACTTTTGAGTATTCTACCGAAATCCTCTTGTATTGGACAGTCCAGAAAGATAAATATGAATAAGTATACATACATACATCCTGTATGTCACACGTTTCAAAACTGATCTTCTTGATGTACAAATAGAATTTTAATTATAACAAATGACCGAAATATATAATTATCCGTCCTTCCCCTCCCTATCCCTTCCAATGTCTATAAACATGAAAATTTGCTAATAGAGGGATAACTCGTAGATTTACACCCGTTTGCTAATCGTTTGAATATACTGAAATAAAAAACGAAACTGCCCTCCTGGCACCGGAAACGTTATTCCAGTCCAAACTTAGTTATTATCCCATAACAGTCGCTTTGCAGCCTCAGCCAGAATGGTTATCGAGGCAATTTATAAGCCACGTGACTAATCCGGGCTCAGTGACTAACCAGCACCGCGGCCAACTAGGTTTAGACCATCCATCTCGGCCTGGATGAGTGCCAAATAGTTAAACCGATCAGAAATACAATTGGGCGTTAGTTGCGTGGTTAAACGATAATTTATCTAAACTCGCTGTGGTTTGTTTGTTTGCTTGTTTGTGCGACGATAGCTAAGTATGACATTAGGTTCTATTGCTGTAGAAGGAAATATAATTACATATTTAGAATCAGTTATTGGCACGTATGTTTGAAATATATAACATTATTGTACCATTACATTTTGCACTGCCCATATAATAAATAGAGGTTAGATACATTTCTGTAATCGACAAAGTCAGCCTTTCGCGTTATCGTTATAACTGAACCCTTGAGGAAGGGGATTAGGTCTGAAACATGTCAGGGTACCGTAGAATTACTTACATTGTGCTGGGCTTTTTTTATCAAAACAAAATCATAACACACTGCTACGTTTTCTATTTGTAATGGTTTATATATGTTTTTAGTAGTCTTATGTTTGTATAGGTGTTCATTTGTAACAATACAACATAATGCGAATGTTTATGGATAAAGATACAGTGAAAGATCACGGCTCAAACTTAAACACATCTTGATCAAATAGGATATAAGCTGAGTGAGTGGCGAGTCAAAATACTCGTATGGAGTAATTTGACGTACGCGTGTGTAGCGAGTGATGAATGTAACAGAAACAAGGTGGTCCTGTAAGTATAGATATATTTGGCAATCGGTGCTGACTGACCCACAAGAGACCTGGCGTGATGATGTAATGTTAATCATAACATTGGCATGAAACTTGAGCTTTATAAGCAATTCTTCAAATACCTTGCAACATGTTTTACTTACATCTACTCGTATCAAGTGATAAATACTTCCGTATTGTTCTTAGTAGACTAAAATGCAGTTTGAGGAAAGAGTAGTTAGAAAGAAATAATTGAAGCAACTTATGTAAGATCAGTTCATCCCTAACTAAACGGAGCCTGTGCTTTGTGGAAAATTTATATTAGAAAATCTAATTTAGAAAAGTCCAATAGTACCTGAATCCAGGATATTTCGATCAGCAGTCGAACTTCGCAACCACACGACCAACGAGATAGTCATAAATGAGAATAATAAGATGATAGATGATAATATGTAAGCATTTCTAAACGCACATTTATTTAAATAATTCTTATGCTAATCACACATATTTACTTTACGTGGGAGTTGAACCAACAGCTTCCGTTCCGGCAGTCAAGTTCACTATTCACTAGACCAAATGGTCAGTTGAACCGAAATTTATAATAATAACCTTTATTTACACTTCCATGTAGGTAATCAAAAAAGTATCAATTTATATATTTCGTTTGGAAATCTGCCAATGTTAAACAGTAGACCAATATTTAACCACGCGTTAAACACTCTACTTGTCGGTTTAAACCGTGATTTATATGTACAACCGGTTTATTTGTTTGAGTTTTGGTTTAAATACATTAAATTCACATTAACATTTCTCTCAACACATCAACTCCTTTATGATTGCATAGTTGGAGACGGGTCTTAGCTCGGAATGAGATTAGTTAAGGTCATAGACCACGACAGACCAAGAACGGAATGGCATACTAAACGCAGTAGAGATCATTAGGAAGTATTTTAGGACTTACAAATTTGCTCACGACAACGATAGAATGATCATATCTTAAGAACAATCGTAACGTGTGTAGCCAGGAGTGCATGCTTAATTCGAAACCCCGCCCTTAAGATTGAGGGACTGAAATCGAAACGATTAGACGCTGCTACTGCTCAGGCCCCTGCTCGAGATCAAAAACAAAATATAGGAATATAATATCCAATTTCGTTGAACCATTCAAAATTTGCGAAGCGTGTATCATATTGCGATCACGCTCAAAGACCATACAGATGCCATTCGCGTAACAATATATGTGCGTAAACCGTTAAATTTTCCTCTGAATCCGCTAAATTTCATAGCAATGGTTTGGATATCAAAATTAATTAACATGTCTCCCGGGGCCCGTAACCGTGGGGCGAAACCTTCGGCGTAATTAAGCGTTGATACATCCATTCTGAGTGGGGATTAATTAAATTAATAAACTCGTTATCTCGAGTGTGGCAATTTGGCGCTGTCTACCCCCGCCCCTCGCCCGCACTAATTTAGTTAGGGGTTCACGTCTGGCTTTCTTCTGTGCCCTGGAGATAGAGTGTGCTCCTGTTAGGAGTTGCGACGGCCTTGTTCCAGGAGTGGCAGTGACGTCAACAGGCTGAGAAACCAAAAGGCCGACTGTAGTAGGTATTTGTTTCAAATATAATTTGCAATGAATGACTTGAAAACTATGGAGAAAGTCCAACAATATGTTCCATAATATTAAAATAGGTTTCTTTGCAAGTCGATTTAACAAATTCAAGAAAACTCTTTCATATTTCCAGACCCCTAGTTTATGTTATCTTTACAAAAAATCATTCCTAATATAGACATACTATACCTATACATATGTATCTGATTACGTCGCTGCTTCGTCAGCGTTCTGTAAGCCTACAGTTTAAGCGTATATAAGGCAGCACATAATTGCATTTTTTTAGTCTCATTTAAATCGTTTTTTTGTTTATGAATATATTAATGAAAAATAAAATGGTAAAGAGATGATTGATTATGTGCACTAAAAGTTTAACGGGTAAGTGTTTCACGACAAGAATTGTGTTTTTATTGCCTACTGAATATATTTTGATGATATTTTAAATAAATGGATTCGTTACTATGAAATGTTGAATGAAAACCCATTACAATGATAATGGGCATCACTTTTATCAAGTAGAGGTCTTATAAGAAATAATATAATTATACCTTCACGACATGTCCAATATTCCCATCTTCATGAACCTGCCATGCTTCTTTTAAATTCATCATTCTTTACATGTATGCACGCTGTTTTTGAAAAAAAAAGACGAGTAAGAAACAATTACCTAACCTATAACTCTACGTAGACAAACACAAGTAAGCTACAGCCGAACAGTTATCAAGATGTGTCTAATTGGGCCTCCCCACGTGTCCGCGCCCACGTGACCCCGCCGAGCACGTGCCTCGTCGCTTCCGCCGCTACTTATTCGCACACTGATCGTCCCCGGATGTGCGGGACCACGGAGCGAAGAAAGCAGTTTTGGACTCCGCCATCTTTGTCTTACCCAGTCTTCCATAGAAAGTGTTACTTAAATAAAGTTGTACTGAAAAATAACCTTTTTTTCGATATTACCATCTTTACTGTCTCTATCGAGTAGATTTTTTATTTATATGTAGAAACCGGCTTGTAGCATAAAATTATGGTTGTCCATACTGATTGATTCAATCTAATATTACAAATGAAAAATTTAATATAAATCATTTAGCGTGTACACAAGAGCGTTAAAAAAAAGGTTTTTGTTAAAAGTTTCGAATTTTATTTCTCTGTAATAATTTCCTCATTCGTCTAATATAACGTATATTGTGGATACACGCATGATTTTTATGCAAATAATTTATTGAAAATGTTAACTGACGAAGTAGGTAATTCAAATATTTGGTAAACCGCATATAATATATACCTACGTTCTTCTGAAGGAGTACTATCGTTATATCTATTTTTATAGTGAAGAAAATTTTATTATCACAATTTGTCATAATGACCACATAGCTGATCATTATCTGCTGAGATGGAGGAAAAACAATCATAATAAAGAGAAAAGCTTTTGTGTAATTTGTGAAAATCGAACCAATAACCCTACTCAGAACTAAGGGTCACTAGCCACTACATCAACGAGCTAGTCAATCAATAGAATAAACATTTTTTGCACTTTAAAAGCTTAGTCCACTAAACGGACAAGCTCGAATGGTTGCTACGAGGGCGGAGCAAGACGGACGGACGTCTTCTGAATAATGTACGAAGGGGTGGCATATGATAATCTATCAGCACGCGGGCAGTGCCACTGTAATAAGTTGATGTAGACCTTTTTGAAGAAGTCAGGGCAATGGTTTATAAAGGACTCGCTTCGAGCGTTTTGGGATAGTTTGGATTTAGGGGAAGCGGAGTATTTATCTTTTTTCTTTTAAGGAAATACCAGAGGGATTTGCAGGCGAGTTGATGGTCAAGTATTAACTGTGGTATGTATATTTCCTTTTAATATCAACTATGTCTCTCAAAAACCGTGAGAGGAGCCGATATTTAAGTATGACTCCAACAACTGTTGGAAAATTTTCAAGTTTTCTTCTTCAAGCCTACATTAGGTACTTCAATATAATTTTGTGTTTCCAATGAATATTTTACTAAACTTGACCACATTTTGTCTTGTACTTCATCTTTATTTGTTTTCGAAATTTAAAATACATAAAATAAAAATCACTACTTTTTGAGACAATTTGTACAAAAAAGAACTCCAACTGTTTTAAAATTAATCTCCAATATTCATCAACAACATCATCGTCATGTGAAATATTATACCAATTATGCCAATTAACCGTCGATATTAATTAACAGTGACAGCCTAGTGGTATAGCAGTGATGACCTAGTGGTTAACAATCCAGTCCCTTACGCCGGGAGTGCTGGGTTCAAAGCCTTGGCGCGCACCTCTTTACAAAAGTGCGTTTTAAATTTTAATATAACTTGCTAACGGTGAAGGAAAACACCGTATTATAAAACCGTAGTATTTATAAAATAAAAATTCTAAGGTGTGTGAGCTTACCAACCCGCACTTGGCAGGCTATGGCCTAAACCCTCTCAATGTGAGAGGAGACCCATAATCTAACAGTAGAATGATAAATGGGTCGATTATTATTATTCATTATTAAATAACTAGTAACACGTTGACACATAACAGCACACTTTCATTATAGGGCCACATAAGAATAATAGAAACGTAGGAAACTGAAATAGAAATATTTTATTCACTATAAGTCGGTGGCGGGTCCGCGAAGGTCCATCCGTTACCCTCATAACTCCATTATTCATGTCGCTGTAACAAGCGTGCACTAACTGTTTACACAACATACCTTTTTCTGAAGGCGCATTAGTTGAATTGATGACGCCAACAACTCCCACGGATGATTTATCGCCGGCTCCTTGACTATGTTTGCTCGTGACGTGGCAATGTAAGCTAATGGCTATAGCAGTTAAGGGTTTGATTGCAACATGAGACTTCTACTTCAGTTTAATAGATTTTAATACTTATGTTTGGTATTCAACACTGATTGTGAATGAAAGGCGAATTGTAATGGATTCTATGTAATTCATGGGTTTTGAAAGACTACAAAACAAAGTTTCTCTGACCTCAAGAATATTTTTTAAAATATTCTATGATAGTCCATTCCCTGGCGGGAACACAAAACTGCATCGATTAGTTGATTTAACATATACTTAAATTGCCAGACTCCTGAGATGCACCTATGTCAGGTTCCTAATTTGAAATCATCACCATCATCCCGTCATCGTCCACCGCTGAACATAGGCCTCTCCAATAGCAAATTTGGAATATTAATCCTTAATTCGTACTTTTTAGTTCCTAACATTAATAATAATGTCAAAGTACCACTCCGCATTTGGCCAGCGCAGCACACTTTGTCCTTAACCCTTCTTATACCCCACCCTAGTCCTTACTAGTACCCTGCCCTAGTCCTTACCCCCCTTAACTATAGAATAATAGAGAGGTTGCTGATAATGATGACATATGTATATAAACTTGTTTTAATGGTCGTTTAATGTCTTGTCATACCATTTACTAAATCTAACACAAAAATAAAAATAAATATTGCATACTTATATTATGACAAAGCTACATTTAACCAATATTCATGTTACAACGCAATATTCGAAGGGATTATTATTAACTGGCCCGTTGGTCAAGTGATTAGTGAAATCAACTGCAAAGCTGGTTTATTTAGATTCGATTCCCAATTCGGCTAACTATTTCTGTGATTAGCACAAGTGTCTGGGCATAAAATATTTACTTTTTAAACGTAAAAAAACGAAACGCAAAATCATGCCTGTAATCCCAGAAGGGGTAGGCAAAGGAGTGTAGTATCTGATAGTACCCGAGGATTTGAACCCAATCGGCAATTGCACTTGCAACCACTCGACCAACGAAGCAGCCAAATGGCAAATGTTTTAATGTGTAAAAAAATGAATATAAAAATTGTTTTGATATTTCACTAACCGAGCAATGTTCAAACTATTTTCTGGGTTAATAAGACTAGTAAAGAATTTATACTGAAAAAAGTGCAAGCACTGGTCAAGCTTCTGGCTCCTACGGTCCGCGAATACCGGGCCTTGGCCTGCCTTTGACATACTTGTAGATTTCTCAAGTTCTGTTTTAAAATTTTTCACTTTCAGAAACTCACAGTTAAGAAGTAACAAGATTATAAAATAATTTTTTAACAATTTCATTTCAGTGGCTAGTTTTTTATGAAGAAAGACATTTAGACCGAAAGTAAAAGAGATGAAATTCCTAAGAAGATTGACACGAAGTTAAATAATCGTTACACAAAAGTATTGTAGAATGAAGTTCGGAACAGATAACTTTTTATGTAGTTAGTGTTTGAAAACGAAGGAAATAAATTACATATTAATCACTACGGAACCTGGTTTAAGATCGGAATATTGCGTTCTTAGTCTTAACTGTGATATAGTAATAATAGAAAAACTACCACTGTTTAGGATAGTCTAATCTTAAACTAAGCAGAATATATGCCGTAGTGACAGGTGTATATGGCTTTATATATCAATAGCTTTTTATATTTAAACGTACATTTATTAATAATCAACAAACCTCGCACCGTTTATCACAAAAAAAAACAAAAAAAGAACCGGAATCATGGCCCGAAGTTACGGAAAACTGCATATCGAATTACCGATTATTGACAGATTACCTACCGCTTAAAATTTCATGGGACTGACGGATCGCGGAGGAGCTGTCGCGCGAAATTAATTCGGTGCGTGAGCAAATATTTTTTCATCGAGGAAAAAAACCCTTGATAATATCCGTAGCGTGCTCATTTGTCAATCAGTGTCGCTGCCGATGAGTGATGGTCCCACCAATGAGACCGATGAGATACGTCGACAGTGTGTTTACGAATTTAATTTTCGTTTTCACGTACATACATACGTTTATTCGATACCTATCGATTTTTTGTAAAGGTTTTATTAATTGTGACATTGAGGTGTATCTTGCTATAAGAACATTATTTTATATGCTCCATATATGTATGTATCTCTTGCTTTGTTTTTCAATTGTTATCGATTGTGGTCGAAGAAACTAATAAACTTAGGAGCTAAAAGACCATTTACACTAAAACATCCATGTATAAAATTGTAAAGGTAAAAACGAGTGTCATATAAAAACGTATATAAAATTCGGATATTTACATAGAAGCAGGGTAGCAGAGTATTTCATAGACCCCCTACTGATGCACGAGAAATCCATATTCAGGAGTGAACGCAAAATGTATTGCAACCATTAATAATTTGATATGTTATTTATCATCTTTATCATAAACCATAAATCAATAGGGTTACACCTCATTAGTAGATTTTAGCACCAGTCCCCTGATTTTTCATTATGATATTGAAGGTCTATTAGATTTTCCTAATTAAGAATTTCTATTAGCGACTCAGAGTAACTGTGCCTGGTGTATGGCAATAGGCTCACCACCATTCCATGGGACCTAAATGTAACTGGTGAAACGTGGGAGAGCATTAAACTTCTCTGCCTACCCCTTCGGGAAGTACAAGCGTAATGTTACGAAATTAAGGCTTGACTTAGAAAATGTAATTGTAAATCAGTTACCAACACTTACGTACATATACTCATAGAACCCGTGCATCTTACGAGTACCTTACATTTGATGGTCCAACAAAATTGAAGTAGCGCTGGGCGGCGAAGAGTAGGTGGTCTTATTGATTAACTTATATATGCGTTCGTGTCTATATAAGCTCTCAAGTGCCTACTTAAAAAGTTGGTGAGCAATGATGTAAGCAGACGGTGGTACGAACCGGGCGCGGTTGGTTCCCGTGGATGAATAAAACATGCTACAATTGGACACTCGCCCCAATGGCGAATGCAACCGGGCGTGGTCATGGTAGCGTAGATTATGCGGTTTAATAATTTTTCAAGTAGCTTTTAACACAACTTTTTTGTTGAGGAAAATCGCTTGACAAAATTAGTCATAAATTTTGAGCTGTTAAAGCCAGCAGACAGAAGCTAAAAGTGAAAGTAGGAGTCATTAAGATAGACTAGTCTAGCAGCGGATGGAGACAGCAGATAATAATTCATCGTTCTTGATATTGTGTCGCAAGAAATTGTAGGATATTAACGGAATCAGATTCTTAAGATTAAAGTCAATGGATAAGTACTATGTGAGATTACTACTGTTTTCATTCTACGGCAACTAAATTAGTGGGTTTTAATTCTTGTACTTAATTAACTTCTGTTGTATTCTTCCAGGTTCGGTCCGCGATGCACGTAGCTCTCTAACTCATATTTGTAATCCTAGGTGCTATATCAAAGTTGTGGGATAAATTATAGAACGTAAAAATCTAATTATCATGAGAAGTGTGTCCTAGTACGGTCCCATGCTATATCATAGGTGAGCGATACGCTTTAAGAAGCAATGAAGAGAACAATTTAAATTTATTTATCTTTAAAAATTTATTTGTATAAAGTTCGTATATTTTAACTTAACACTGAATATACTATACTGCTACATATCTCATGGCCTTAAACCTCTCAATATGAGAGGAGACCTATATTTAGACCCAGATAATTATTATTATACATATCTGGTATGTATTCTATCCAAACAATTTTATTCAAAACCACAGAAGTATGCAACACAATAAAAATATATCGTTTCGTTTCGTAAGTTCTCAATAGGTTATAAATCGCGTACAGTATTAAAATTGAAACGCTTTTCTACCAGTAATATGTGCGAGCCCGCCTCGTCCGGAATGCATTGATTCCTTTTACAAATGGCGAGCTCGATTATCGGTAAAAATAAATATTGCATGAGACCGCGATATACACCCACTTCCTTGATATTTGTCGTTGCCAATCTGTATTATATTAACTCTGAAATTGGCTATACTGGTATTTTTAAAAATTTTATTTATTTCAAATTTTAAAAACTGTATATTTTGCACTTGATTATAGTGTTCAATATCACATTTAAGCGGTTTCCAAATAATTTCAGTCACTTTTATTCATCTTTACTGACCGGTAAAGCAAATCAATAGTTAGATCTGTTTGTCGAATGGTGAATTAACCTAACTTACGATACGGGAGTTGTGAGTTCGATTCTCAACTGAGACAACATTGTGTGTTGAGCCCGGCATTTTGTTTTGATTTTAAATGTAAAATTATTTATATATAACAGCCATCTTCGCTCTGCTTCGGGAGCTTCGCTCATCAGGACCCAATGGTGAGCCGTGAGTTGCCCAAAGATACTAAAAATATTTTATTAATATAAACATAGTATTATTTCACTTATTAGCACTTTTGTTTTCTATAGTACAATGTAACCTCGCATGCCCATATACAAGAATCTTTCAATAATTCCCAGCTGAGTCTTCGGAAATCATAATCATGTTTGATGATTACAGGTTCGGATGAGGTGTAATGACAGCTATCATCTGGTTACCATCCAAGGTGAGACCCGAACGGTAATCATCCATAATGATTTTCGGGAGAAAAACGTGATGTGCGTGAAAATAGCCGGGACTAATAGGAATAATTTTGAGATACTTATTACATAGTCCGTCTAATAGTGAGATCATGATTTTTAATAAAAAGGGGGTTCGTAAAATTGAACGGAGACACACACGTGCGCTCACACAGATATATTTAAGTTGGTCATTCTATGTGACAATGTACTAATAAGTATGTTTATAAGAAATATAGAATCTTTAAATTGAGGTCAGTTGTAATTCGCGGATCCGCTAACCACGAAGTTTATAGCCACTGAGTTTTGTCAGTGATTGTCTATAGATTCTAGATTTCCATCCTTCGAGATTCTTTTACGCCTTTTAGCCCTTTATTCCTTTTAGTTTTTTTTTTTACATTATCTTTGAGTCATACAGTTAGCCACGGAGAAAAGTCAATGTTCTCCCCTTTGAGATAAAATTAAAAATAAAGAAATTAATAAGAAAATGCAAATGCAAATACTTTTCCTAATTTGCAGGTTGAAATATGCGGTACTCAGATGATCTAATATCCTGACTGATAAATGAAAAACAGAGCATCGTTAATTATGGCGATATGATTGGTTTAATTATTGAAGTAGCAGCTCAGCAAAATGCTCAATATTGTTAGTGCGTTCAATGCATATTTAAGACCTACATATATTGAACATACGAACTTTCCACATCAGAACATCTGCACATTGTTTGCATACATCATGTCAAATTTTGCATACAGGCATTGTTTGCGCAATAACATTGGCGAAATGATTAATTTAATTGTAAGTACGACAGCCGAGCGGCTACTCGTCTGCGGGTAGTTTGTGCAAATGGTAATAATTGTACGCTTTGATCGGCCGCCGCCGGCGAGGGACTTTAATATGCAACCTACAGCACATCAAAGGGAAACTCCAAAACAGAAATTAAATAAAGTGCGTGGTGCCAGTTACGAGAGGCACGGGCAATTTGTACGTGGGTATTTGTTACGTGAGGAAAGTGGTGCATGGGTAGAAAAGTTCATTGGGCACCCTTAAAGGAACGTGCAATAAAATTACAAGAAACAATAGCCCATCTACATACGATCTCATGTCGAATTTACGTCTTATTAAAGTTTGAACAACTACAAAATCTCGTGTCTAATTAGAGCCTTATATCGTAATCGTTAGCTATTTCCACGTACATAAATATCGTCACGCTTTTTCTATAGGGTAGACGAAGACCAAAGATTTTCATCAACTCGGTTCCTGCAAACTTCTTACGTTTCTTCTATTTTCATCGGAGTTATCATATATTGTCGTGTATAAAAGTCACTTTTGACGTATTATTTTAAGATATTTCGGAGTAGGTCGAATATTCTTACTTGTCTTATAAATCTATTTCGCTATTCTGCTGACATTCATTCATGCTTTATTTACTTCTCGTCTTAATATACGTCTATAGGGGTCACACGGGTTCATTTTAGTATCCGAAGGCTTAACCTCATAGTGTACCATTCAAGCTAAATGCAGGTTTTCACACAAAGTTTTTGTTCACTCTTATGACCAGTGGTATTTAATTTTTAAACGAATATAAAGTGCGAAGTAAAACGTATGCATTATTATTTAAATATAAGACTGGTAATCTACGACTAAGGTAAATCTAAGACTATGGCTGGTATCAAGTCGTAATCTGTTACAAATTAGTGCTAATCATTTAATTAATTTTTTGATATAAAAATATTATGTTAAAATTTATGTTAATCCTATTTTCGAAAAGGCTGCTGAGAAAATATGACAATTGATAGTCATACTATGATAAAGATTTTTTTTCTATTTCCTGACATTTCAAATTCCCTCAAATTATTCCCTTTATCCCTAACTCGCCCCTCACTTATGCTTTACTCCAAACAGTGTAAAAGCAAATATAATTTCATACACATCCGATATTACGTTTTTTGTGAGCGCACATAATTAGGAGTATATTTGGGGTACAGAATCAAATATGTTTTGATGTACCGTGAAAATAGCGAGTGGAGCTATAAATGGACTGGGTGTGCAAATAGAATGTAGGAATAAATTGAGAGAGAAAGAGAGAGAAAATGAATATAGTTGTAACAAATGTTATACGTGAAAACAATATTCTATTCTGATAGGTTTCATTCCATTGCTGGGTTAGACAAAGAAGAGTTACGAAGGGTACAAAATGTGGAATTCGTGGAATGTAAGTTGTTTAAACATTTTTTTTCTGAAAGATACCCAATATTCGGGAGTTACAGGCCTAAAAAACGTTTTTCGGTAATTTATAAGTTATAATTACACACAGTTATACTCGTATAATTATAAGTTTACTACGTTCACATATTATAGAAACCAAGCATTACTTTATCTTACGATTACTTAAGTATAACTTTACCTTCTGCTTATTATTTAGGTATTATTATATCATGACGATACGTTCCTTACAGGATATGCAGAGAGCAACAAGTGCCAAATATCTGAATCGTTACAGAAATGACCGTTTGTTTGTATTAATACTGAAAAGGTGTAAATTTATTTTTATATTTCTCGTAATGGCCCTTGATGTTCCTGGTTCGCGCTAACAAATAAAATACATATTAAACATTTATTTATAGTTGTGTTAAACATCAAAAACATTAGCTCTGCATTCGTTTTAACATAGGAAGCGATAAAGCAGTCGAAATGATAAAATTCACTCAAACGAAATTAATGGATTCGTTCCGGTTTACAAAAATATTATACGAATGTTGACTTTATAAATTGTTTATTTTTATTCATAAAGCGAATGTAATCATAACATTTCCAAATAAATATGAGCTGCAATTATATTTTCCTGGTACATTACAAAATATTATTATTTTACTTTTATTAATATTAATCCGTAATACACACGTTTGACATAAAACATTTTTAATCTGTGCATCAATGACATAAACACCGCTTTATAGCGCTAGTTTTTTAGCTGTAGCGCTTTATTAGCTTTCTTTTTACTACGTTACGAAATATTTGCTATTTGTAATGTTATGTGTTTAAAGTGGCAGCAGTTAAACGCGACGAGCTGCAGATCGAGCTCAGTGACTTGCTATTGCAGATTGCAGGCTTATGTCCAGTAGTGAGATATGCAGATTATGATGATGATGTATAAACTAAACAATTTACAACTTTTTAAGTGAAAAAACTAGTGTGTGTGTAAGGGAAGGACCATACAATCGTATACCAATACAAACAGGTATGAACATCAATATTCAAAGTCAGGCTCCGAATTCCGCGTCCAGTGTACCGGAAACGAGTCACGGCAGTTCGTTAGCGTGTGTACACATTGACAGTATTGTATTGGGTATACACGGCAGTTAAAACTTTCGTTAGAAATGGCAGTTAAATGTTTCAGTCTAAGTTTAATCTTGTCTTAAAAAGTCTAAGAACTAAGCTTGTCTTTTTGACGCTGGTGATAGAGCATGTGCGTCAATTCATATTTGTGCAAATAAAATTGTCCTAGATTACATTTCAGTTAGAACAACCATTTTAATGCTATTGAAAAATTTCAGACTTCTAGTACTTCTTATTTTTACAATTAAAATATATATATGTATAGAGACATGTACCTACTATTCTACATTAATTTATTTCTACATTAATTTATCTATGATAATCGTAGAGAGATAAAATTATCCGCTATATTAAAACCACGTTTAATAAAGCTGTAAAGTTTTTAATGCTATAAAAATTTAGATATTTTTCGAAATCTAACAAATGGGACTGTGTTGAGTGAGTTGTGAAGCAATGAAGATATTTGTGAGTTAGCCTGCGTACTCTCTACACCGGTATTATTATTCGTAAGTACACCATAGGACACACCTTTGCTTTCCATCAGGCAAGGCTGTAGCCAACTTTTTTTTCTTATATTTAACGCAGACCGTATAGCACAGAGTGCGCGTGTACTCGTAGGTACGCAGCTGAAAAGCCCTCAATTTCGCCATTTCCAATTTCTTTGTAAGTGAGTTTCATCAAATATTGTAAACTTCACATCATCGAAAGACGCTTCATTTGATGGTGTCATTTTTAAATAAACTTGATCGGCTAAAACGAATGTATGTGTATATCTATATATATGTTATTTGAATTGAATTGAAAAATTTCGAATTTGCAAATCGGTGTGTGCATAACGGTGGGTGGAATCCGCGGCGGTCTACTGATGTTTATTTATTCAAACACACGAAGCCTTTGTTGGTGCTCCTGTTTGATTTACTACACTTTTTACTTTAAAAGACATTTGTTTTGTTATATCGACCTATTGTTATATCGACCTATCCGTAGAACAAAGTTATATATGTAAAGTAACGATTATTCAGAAGTAAATTTATTCTACGGATAGAAGGATACATTTTTCTTTTGAAACCTCTATGTCTTTATAAGATTAATGTAGGGTATTTTTTTATATTATGGTCAATTGTGTCATTGATATGGGCCTAGTAGTCAAGCTAACCATTAACGTTCTTAAGTCTAAGACTATACGTCTATAAATCACTTCACTGTGGTTTGACTATAGACTAACATGTGTCTGACATTGACATTATGAACCTTAACAATTTGTATTTTATTACCGGATCGGGCACTATTGGATTTTTCTAATTTAGAATTTCTAATAGTGACTCGGAGTCTGGATCTGTGCCCGGTGTATGGCAATAGGCCCACCACCTATTTCATGGAACTTACACATAACGTGATACGTGGGAGTGTACTGCACTCCTCTGCCTACCCCTTCGAGGACTACAGGCGTGATGTTAAGTTAAAAAGCAGCTCGTTCCGAGTAGAGAACCATTAGCTGTAGGAAGATAAAAATATATATGTCGTTTCATATTACGAGTTGAATCTGGATAAAACATTATTTTAATTTTATTTTTACTTTCAGCTTTATCATAACTGTGTAGAATTACTTATTCATTAATGTCTAGACTAGTATCCAACTTGCTATAGATTAAGTTTAAAACTTTCTGAAATTCTTTCTCGCTGAGGGCACCATGTCTCACATATAACGCGCGCAAACAGGTGTTGGGTACAGTCGCGTGCGGAAGGCTTAAAGTGGTGATAGTTTCCGTCCCTTTATAATTGTACGTATTACCTATCTATAACCTTTCATGAATAATGAATTTAAACGTAACTTCACGCCTGTAATCCCCGAAGAGGTAGGCAGAGGAATGCAGAACACTCCCACGTTTCACCGGTT
>DWEC01000011.1:0-33000 GCA_018245735.1 Microceris miodesmiata
TCGATAACTTTGGTTCTCTGTCGGATCGCCTCATTTCTGATGCGATCCTTTAGAGAGACACCGCGCATAGCCCTCTCCATAGTCGCACCGTGAGTGTCCAAGTCTCGGCTTCGTATGTATTTCTTATATCCAATCTGCCGACACATATTAAACTGCGGGTGTACAAAACATACATCCGTACATGGCTCACCTACGCGGCACCGGCATGGTACGCGTTGGTATCTAAGTCGCAGCGCCGCCGTCTCCAAACGCAGCAGAGTCTGGCCCTCCGAGCAATCGTTGGGGCGGGTCGCTACGTTAGGAGCCGGTTGGCAAGGCGTATGTGCGACCGAGCCGACAATGGGCCTCATGCCCACCTTAGGGGCTTCGCGCCCTTGCACGCTCGTCCCCCTAACGGGCGCCCGCTCTCGTGGGAGCTCGAGAGGTTAGATGAAGCCTAGTGCATGGTGGGCGAGTGACGACCAAGGACAAGAACACCGTCTAACGACGGGGTGAGATCACCGGGGGGCAGTGGACCCCCTAAGACTGCCCGGGTAAGGAGAGAAACCTCGGGGCCCGTAACCTCGCACCCATGAGGCGAAAAAAACGCCGCGGCGTACGAACGACTGTCCTATCCTATCCTATTTCTTATACCAACTTTATACGAATTTCCAACTTTATGCGGATTAATGCATAGACTTCTGTCGGTGAAATAATAATTGATTAATTTGTAGTCAAACTCAAGGATAAACGTTGTTTGGAATAACATACCAAAATGCACATTGAGTAGCAAAGAAAAAATATCTTTTAAGCAATAGAATATCGTTATGAGTGACAGTTGTATCTAAAGAAATTTGAAAGACCTTGAAATTCAACTAAATTTTACTTCTTTTACTAACAAAACCACTATCAATACTTATCTCGAAAGCTTATTATAAAAAAATTGGCTTTTCTTCATATTTATGTTTTTTATCGGTGCCATCATTTTTTGTCACATATACCTATAATCTTCATGTAAATAATAGAATATTCAATAAACTCGTATTAATAGCATTGTCTTCTAAGCCAACCCATTATGTAATTATATCCTACTAGCTTTTGCCCGCGTCTTCGCTCGCGTGGAATTTGGTCTACCACATTAAAGTTTTGTGACATAAATATAAATATTTACTTAATAGTCAAAAATATACATATTTATTTTGTTACTCGTACATCCAAAATTTCAGATGTCAAACTTCAAAATTGAAGGATTCCATACAATCTTTGAACCCCTGTAACATTAATCTGCCCGCATTCAAGTCAATCATATCGTGATAACCTATAAACTATTCGGCCAAATTACTTAGTGTGAAAGACAAAGTTTATCTACATGAAATACCTAAAGCGACACATGTATTGATTTTGATAAGAGTTTGATGAATACACTAAAATCGACGGGCCCCTAGAACAAAGTCGTATATGAAAAATTACCATTTTACAGTAGGAAGCTTCACAGCGAAAATTTCACTTCAAATAATGTTCAATTGAGTATTTCAAAAAGTAAAAGATTAATAAATAAAAAAATATAGTGCCATGTAGCTTTTAGCATGTACAATACAAATAAATAATAAAATAGATTTTGTCCTATTTTTCTATATGATTTTGTTCTTGGGGCGCGTTGAAATGTGCATTGTAAAATAGTGTATAATTTAATTAAATTTATGGTTCACGATTTTGGTCATAGTGGCTTCCACATACATAAAAGGTATGCTGTCGCGACATATGCTGTCGCGGACTTTTATTAAGGACTATTCAAGGCTAACAATCTTACGGTACATCATCTTTGTGTAACTCCAATGGTTTAGGCAGCGTACGCCAAGATAGCTCTCAGAGGCCAGATTTTTTTCCTACTTAATTGACATGTATCGTTATATTACAACCAAAATTAATAAAATCGTTACAAATTATAGCCTATATGTTATTCCGATGTATAATCTATATTACTCTGAAGTTTCATCCGAATCCGTCCAGTAGTTTTTTCGTGAAAGAGTCAATTCGAGAAAGACAATCAAACATCCATACTAACTTTGGGATTTAGTTATTAGAAGATTTTAGGCATTACTACATATGGAAGATTTCAAGCGTGTAGGTAAATAGATTTTGTGTTATGGGGAGTGGAAAGTAGGCTGAAATAGGTCGTCTAAACTACACCATAACCTGCATGTCGCCCTTTGCGGACTTGCCTGAGGCATTGCTGCGTGTCTACGTAAACATACCATAGTCAAAGGATAAGCAAAACGATTTATTAATGGGCTAAATATAATCATTAAAAAAAACAAATGTCTGGTTTCTAAAATTTCGGTACCAGCGACGCTATGACGTATCGATGAAATGTGCATCAACTTGACAACATTATCATCAGCCTGTTCCCGTCCACTGCTGGTCATAGGGGATATTACCAATAATCCCTACGATGGGCATGTGAATTTAGAGATCGCGGAACACGATTTCAAACACCGCCCACGCTGCTGCCCGCAGACAATCAGAGGATTTAGCAGTGTCAAAGTAGTATCTTAGTATAAATATAATGAGCTAAATAGAAACATTAAATGAAATAAAATCAATATTCATTAGCAGCCAGCCAGTGCCCTTACTACATTAGCGAAATATATACATCAAATGCTTTATTTCTGAAATTAAAAAATATATGAACAAAAAACAAATTTACAAGGGAAAATAATATGTAAATAGGTACATAACTTAATAGCATTTCACTGATTAGCGAATTGTTATATAATTTATAATTCAATTGCTCCTGTAATTTTTTGTGAGCAATTACTTCTATAGACTTAATCGTTCATCTCATTCTACAGTACACGTAGATTTACACTGAAAAATTAAGTTTCCAGGAATTTTGTAATGAAATTGACTTAATTTCTTCAGAGACTTGACTTCTTTCTTCGCCGAGTTCACAGTCTTAGCAATAATAATTAATTATTAACTAATACCATATATAACTTAGGTTAGAAATAATATTCAATCTAAAATACTATGCCAGAAATAATATTTAATCTAATATACCTTATGACAAAAATAATATTGAATATTATCTACTCTATGACAGAAATATTATTTAACATTCTTAATATTCAGCGCGTTTGTTTCTTTTGTATCTTTACAGAATTGAATTCTTCTGAATAACGCTATCGGATGGTACATAATAGAAAGTGTCCTTTTTCCAAAGTTGACTAATCCGTGATAGGGAAGTATATAAAAAGAATGTAATAATGCAATTATAGTTTATTAAATTCTACCCTGACATTGTTTTAAGCTCTTTTCGCTATTCCTTACTCTTTGCATTTTGATTATCCAAGGCCTGTTGATAAAATCACTTGCATGACTACTTACATATATAAGACATATAAATATTTTGCTGCAAGCTTCTGATATCCTGTTCCTTGACACATCAATTTACATATACTTGAAATCGCCATTTTTTCTCTTTACATACCGGATTCAAAGATATTATCATCAAAGTTTATCTTTTGATTATCTGATATTGAAAAACCGGAATTTACTTTTTTGCGATCCATGGTAATTTTAAAAATAAAGAATTTGTTATATTGCATTACAACAACAGCATGATCTCACGCAAACATATCGATAGCAAGAATTATCGTACAGATTAGATAATTGGCTAGATTGTCTGTTGCCAATAATATTCATGCGAGCATTCAATCAATAGCACACGATGAAACTGGTAGTGACAAATAACTAAGTAGTAAAGCATTGTTAAACAAAATGGATTCCGCGAACGGTAACGAGCGATTGAGTGACAGTGAACTGAACGAATATGTGTCCCGAAAGAAAAATAGGAATAGAAAGGGCAAGAATAAAAAAATCAAAATCGTACTACCAAGTAACGCATTAGACGAAAGTGGTGTGACAAATGATAGAGTAGAAGAAGCTCGTAACAATCATAATGGAGAGGTAGAAGAATTTAATGATAATGCGGTACAAGAGCCGGCGTCTACTGAAAGCATAGCAGATGCGGTTCAATATGCTGATGAAGTTGAAATAGAGAACAACGACAGGTCGATAGACAGTAAACTAATACGGTACAATTTTATTACGATTGCTGAAAAAACATTTTTTTCACCATGCAAACAAATCAGCGACGATGGATTCACCACAAACAACGTAAATCTGACTGTCGAGGAAATTAAAAAAATGTGCAACATAAAAGCCCTCTCTAAAAATTCGAAATTCTATCAATTGGAGAAATTTCGTCTGAAACTGTTAATAATATTCAATCAAGAAGAAATTGATGGGTTTGAGATCAGGCACGGTACTAAGATGGACGTCAACAGTTTAAACGAAACTTTTAACACATTCGGATTTGATGTAATAGAATACAGGGATCTTATTAAAACTGAAATTATTCAAGTATTGGAAACTTGTATGTATATTTTTATATTTTTTTTTACAATAGGTGTATGTTTGTTACTTACGGGTTATTGTTTCTAACTTTACTAATTAAGTGTTAGACCAGATATGAAGTTCAGCTCTTTTTTTAAAATTAATTGATTCCATAAATAAATCACTATCGTCAAGTTTAACTACTTATGTAGGTACATTGTTGTTAAACATTTTATCCTTGCGCCGTTGAATCCGGCTCTACGCCTAGAATTGGAAGGGTTAAGTCCACAATCCGTAACACTGGCTAAGTGCACATGGCAGACTTCAAGAACATTATGATTTGGTCTTAAGTGTACAGGTTTCCACGCGACGTTTGGCAGCTTATGTGTTTTTATTTAAAATAACGCTATTTTTAACAACGTGTATTGTAAATATCCTCTACGTTATTAACAGATATTCGCCTTTTCAGTTAAGACAACAAATTTCACGGATTATGGGTGTATCGCGGTTGCCGTTCTCACTCACGGCTCCTACAACGATCTCCTGCGCGCAAAGGATCAGGCGTACAGCGCAACGGAGATAGTTACATATTTCAATGTGAACGACAATCCAACGCTTGTGTCAAAACCGAAACTTATTTTCATTCAGGTAAAAATAAAAATTTTGATCAATAAAAAATTATAATTATTGATATTAATTTTAGCATGTATCTTGACCAAATAGGTCAGATACTAGTGGATGGAGGAGTCGGCAGTGCCCGAAACGGGCGTGCGTTTGTGGAGAGAGGGATGGATGTAGAATAAGCATGTGAGGTCTATAAGAAAAGAGATCTTTGGCACAAGACGCTTTCCGCTTGGCACTTTGGCACAACATGATGTCTGTTGTACACAATGGCAACATTAATTATAATGTTTACTTTTTTATATGCCAACTATAATTTCTCTATGTTATGCTATATAATGGACAATCGATTTTAAGTGGTTTCATAGTTTTAAGTACTTACCATCAACAAAAGACAATTCTACGAAAATCATAACCATATAACCACCTTTGCACCGCTTGATGTCATTTCAAGTTTTCACTCTGTTGCATATACTCTGCCTCTCGTTTTTTAAGATGTTCAGGTGTTTTGAAAGCTACAGTCTGATAGAGATTGAGATAAGAGATGTTACAAGCACGCTGCCAATATAAACCAAGTGTGTACCTAGTAGCTAGTTATCGTATTACATGCCAAAGTAGGTACCAATACCCACTCAATTTATCTTCTCCGTAATACAACAGTTTCCTTATAGTTGGGTTTGAGTTCGAAGGATGTCAGCATTGATGATTGATCCCAACTTTTGGGACGCCCGGGACATTCACGGACGTCGGAGTAATTCCACTTTGACAATGTGTACACTTAAGTCCAACACCTAAAACCCACGTGGACAAGGATTTGTTCCAATGATTTTTTTATCCCATTGCTGGACGGGTCTCTTCTCAGAATGAGAAGAATTAGGCCACAGTTCGCTACGCAGGCCAAGTGCCGGTTGACGGACTTCACACACCTTGGAGGACAAGGATTGTATCATCCAAAGTGCTGCATTACCGGCATCCAGCAGAAGCCAAGTTTAACCCTATAACGGTAACGGAATATACCGTTACCGGAAATCGGACCCTATCATTGTTGTAGGTAAATTCCTAGAACGTGACCGGATGTGCTGCTCTTGAAGCTACTTATAAATCTTATATTCCTAACAAATAATATTATCATTGTATTAGAACACATAGCTTCTTATCAGCCAATTGTGATTCACCTGTTTAAAATTATTATCGTTTCCACACAGTTCGTACTTATAAAGAACTTTACTTTTGTCGTTATTATTATCTAATTATTATTATTTTACTGGTCACCACTGTATGCAATATGCAGGAATATATTATGCAATAATAGTGGTGCATCTATCAGTATGGGGGCGCTTGATCCAGCTGAGGGTAAACTATAAATATGTACAGTTAAACATTTAACTTATTTAGTTATTTAACGACCGTTTACGTCCCATAGTTGACTAGGTGGTGACCATAAACGTATTGAGCCTTTAATTTTAAATAATTGTTCTTTTTAGGCCTGCAGAGGCACGAGTTGTCTGCCAGGTGGCAAGGTTTGCCATTCGGAGACAATCAGAAAGGACGGGGGAAAGGAAGACAAAAGAGAGTATTACAGTTTACCTATCATGTCGGACCTCTTGATTTTCCACAGTTCGTATGACGGAGAAACGTCTACCAGGTATATTTTGTACTTTCTTACTGTTCTATATGTCACGGTACAGTTAATGGACATAATATGGTCCTCATATGGTACTCTATGGACTTTTAGAATTTCATTTGATGTAGAAACAACTGACTTACGAAATGTAATCGTTATTGAATATGACGTGGCAGTATTTTTGTATTAATAAGATCGTGTAGTCAGTTTATACTAGGATATTTAAATGATAGAGACGTAAACATTATTAAATATTTGGGCGCCATTTTGCAAAGTAAGCGCTCTTTTTTATTTTAAATATAATACTCGTATCATATTTATGTTTCTTCGCAAATAATGGGATTGATTTGATTTCATTGTGTCGGTATTAAATAAATGTGTTATTTCAGAGACCCACAGCACGGCTCCTGGTTTATACAAACGCTTTGTAGAAAAATCAAGGAGCTAGCCCGCTTGCAGGATCTGGAGTCGATCCTGACCGAGGTGAAACGAGCAGTCGCGGCGGATTTGAGCTGGGAGATCTACAATCGACGCACGCGGATCGTTGAGACTTACAAGCAAATGCCAACAGTGACGTCAACCTTGATAAGGAAGCTATTCCTCAGAAATTTCGATGAGGAAGTACCGGAAACATACCTTGACTACTCCGCGCCGGGACCTTCGAGGAGAACCCTGGGCGTAGCGCCGCCCCCTCCCTTGCTGGTCCAGTTCGGCCCCTGTGACTGCTTCCTGGGCTACTTTGATTACATCAGGAGTTGTTTGATGTAAGTTCGTTTTCTCTTGTTTTTTTTTGGAAAATTAAAAGATCGGTTGGTAGGAATAGTATAGCGTGGGACATAGCTCTCCACCAATCTGTAGTTACTCTTAATTATTTATACCACGTAGACAATTACAATTATTATGTTGGTCTATTTTCCAACATCAACATTGACTTTGAGTTAGTGTACTTACATTGTGCCACGTGTCTTTGTATTTTGTGTCATCATTTGTTGTCGTCATCAGCCAGTTTCAGTCCATTATTGGTCATGCGGCTCCTAAGGCCGGTTTTACTTATAACTTGATACGTACAGCCCGTTGGACTGTGTTCAATGACACACAGGACTGAAGCAGCATTAGAAGAGGCATTTTATTCAAAAGTAGCAACTGGTCCCGGTTTTCTCAGCTGCAATTTACTAATAAAGAACATATACTTACCACTATCTTTTGTCAATGAATAGCCTTATATTAAATTAAAAGAAAATAAACAATAAAATGAACAGGTTTTTAAAATAAAAAAGAACAACATTGCGCCAGTAATCCCCGAAGAAGTAGGCAAAAGAGTATACTTTATTAAAATTGTTAGTTAAATACGTGGCTATTTTCGCGAATTAACAATCCATTGTTATGATGAGAAAATCAAATCTCTAGATGACAATTATCTCTGTAACGTTACATCACTCCTGTATTACCGTTATGAGGTAGACAGAAGACTGAAGTACACATTTACATTTCGCCAGCCACGTTATACATCCCACCATAAAATAGGGGGTGAGCCTATTGCCACAAATCGGCCACAAATCCAGACCAGGAGCTACTACTACTACTACTACTACTACTCCGCAGTGGCACATGCAACCATTCGACACATGCAACCAGGCAGTCAAATAACCATATGATGGTGACAACCATTTGATAAGAAACATTTCATCTAAAATTTTCCAGGCACTTCCTAGAAAAATATCCAGATGACGAAGAGGCACAAAGGTTTCTGGATATTTCCAAAAGGTACCAAGACGACAGCACATTCTACGCGGCCAAGATGGAGTTGACGAAAGCCATGTGTAGACACTTCCACGAAAATCAGAGCCGTTTCAGCTTTTTTAAATTTCTGTATTTTGCTAAATGACATGTCGGAGTAAGATCTGTAAAACATGTATGGAAATGCTTAAAACAGACAATTTCGTTGACTATTAAACTTTATGTTCATACTTTTAAGATTACACTTATAAGATATTTGGCACCTAGTGCTCTCTGCTTATTCCGTAATGGACTTAGCATGACGATGTAATAATTATAATCGTCTAATATAATCATCTAATCAGCTAATATATATCTTTTATTATTCTTTATTTTGTTTCTTTTATAAAATAATTCCTGTACTTTGATCTTTCTAGCTTTATTTGCTTTTAGTTGGGGTTTCGCTTGCATTGATATCCTTAAAAGCGTGTCAAAGATCACCGAAAATACAATGATTTGATGACTTTGTTCTTAACTCCTAACAGGATCTTTCAATTAAGATAATGACAAACATAAAAAAAAGGTAAAATTAGAATTATAATGGCGTAACTAACGGGAAGAATAATATTTTATTATTGTTACGATGGTTTGCTGTTTATTATAAACTCATACAATAAGATTTGTTGCTCTAAACATACAGCATCAAGACAAGCTTCGTTAGTCGAGCGGTTGCAAGCGCGGTTACCGATCGGGAGGTGCTGGGTCCAAATCCCGGGACGGGTATTATTGGATATTTGTAATTTAGAATTTCAGCAGCGACTCGGAGTCTGGATCTGTGCCTGGTGTACGGCAATAGGCTCACCACCTATTCCATGGGATTTAAACGTAACTGATAAAACGTAGGGGTTTACTACACTCGATTGCCTTCGAGGATTACAGGTGTGATGTTACGTTACGTTAGCACGAAGACAGCAATACTACAGTCAATAGTAAAGAAGAAGTTTTTTTTTATCTGTATGTAGTTATTTATAGTATAGTTTGTATTGTATATATTTAAATACACACAGTACTTTATACAAACACACTATATATATGTGTATATGTGTGTATGTGTGTGTGTGTGTGTATGTATATATGTGTATGTGTATGTATGTATGTATTGTACACTAAATAATATGTATACGTATCGTAAGTATGTTTGTGTATATACATAATTATGTTTGAAATATTAATTGTAGTACACACCTACCACATGCTCTTACCATCACCCAGGGTTGGCTGGGAGAGAATGCCATCAGGCATTAAGTACGCTCTTGTACCCCTTAGTTTAAGGTGTTACTAAATATTAAATAAATAAATAAATAAACATCATTCAACATATTCCTTGGCTCATAAATTATGTTCACCTCCAAGAGCTCATGAAAATAATTCATTAATCAACCCATCTTAGCTGAACTTAATAGTTTTAACCAAATAGAGCAATGAAATTAACATTGTGGTTCTTGTGGTAATAAATTTATCAAATTTATAACGCAATAGACTTTCATTTCACAATGAACTCTCCGGCCTGTTCAGTAAATATCAAAATAGTTTCAGAATTCCTCAATTGTAACAGACGTAGCCAATTAGGATCAGATTCCCACGTTAGACTTTCACATAGTAAGTATTACTCGGTGGTAAAATACAATGAGAATTATCTTGGTAAAGTGTCTTTCATAAATCACACGTCAATAATCAAATATCTACCTTTTAATATTGGATTCATATGTTTCTCGTTTCGCTGAATAATTGTTCTGCTTGCTTTAAATTTGTCATTTATTTTTAATTTTCCCGAAAATATACTTAAAATGTACATCGGAATTTTACTTTGTGTTTGTCAAAAGCGAAACAAATTTACAAAATGTCCATAATTCAAAACCAGTTGTTAAAGTTTCTTGGATTTTATTTTCCACGTTTAATTTTAATATAAAGCTTTTATTTTAATGCGATACATCAGAATTACGAGCGAATGAAATTATATAGACAGTAACATGATCAAAAATTATCTTTTTTCAAATAAAAGCACATTCGTCTTCCACTCAAACACCGTAACATAACTTGGATCCTATTTTAATCAGAGGAATTTAGACTTTACAGCAACAACATAAAGTTGTTTTTTGTTCGGAGATTATGTAGTTGGAAAAGTACACTTGGGCACCCATGGGCCCATTCATGCTTTATCTACATCAGACGAGGTAAGCCCACTCACGAATCGAATTAAGATTCAGACAGCCCCTTTCACGGTCAAAGAATATTCATTGATGAGTCTCAAGGACTTATCATATTTACAGAAGCGTATTTTTATTTACGCCTGAATAATTACCAATATGTCATTACATTTCAAAATATGTTATTATAATATGGAATATTTAACATTAAAATAACAAAAGTGGGTCTTACATTTAACTAAAATTACATAAATATTCTTATCTTACTTTTGGTTGATATGTTAACCTATTCAAAACTAAGGAACACCGCGTAAGTAAACTATAATACCGAATTATTAACACAAAAGCAATCAGGCAGTATTAATAGTTTTGGTCCAACAATGTTTAACATCAAGTATTTCAATTTAATTTCACCCGTATATCTTACAACTATACACGATCTTAGAATGTAAATTGTATAATAAAAAAAGTTTGCAAAATCTATCTACCTACAATATTTTTTGGAATGTGAAATTTCTTTGGTAGCGTCACCTTCAGTGAGGAGTAATACTAATTTATAAGCGGTTTAACTTTTGTCGCAAAACTGCCCATAACGTTGCCAGGGGGGAAGTAATTTGCTACGACGTAAATTTGACCCTCTTTGGACTTTGCTACACCAACGCCGACTTCTTTAGTATCTTCCCAAACTACTTGGCTGAAATGTCCCGAACCTAAACAGGTAGGCTCTCTTCCGAATTTATGTTCTTTGATCTCATTGTACCATTTATCTACCGGATCTCTGCCAGAAACTACGAAGTTGGGGTCAGAACACCAAGCGTAGAATATGTTTTCGCCATAATCATTTTGGTCTCGGTGGATAACTGTGCCTTTCGTTGCGAGGACTTTTGCCCATTCATTTGCATATTTACAAAGTTTCTTGTTCAGTTCAAGAAGTGGAACACCATGATTTTTCCTATATTCATTGTGAGCTCTTAAAAAATCTTCTTCGAATTTTTCACTTTTCTCACTAGATATAGATGTGGATCTAAACTTAGTGACTAAGCCTGATGCTAGATCACTAAAATTCTTACTATTCCTCTTTTCTTTGGGTGATGGTGGGGCCAGGTTATTATTTGTTTCACGAGAACTTAACGAGCTAAAACTTGAAGAAGACCTAAATTGCATAGCTCCTGGTGGTAACACATTTTTTGAGAACTGGTTACTGTAATTTCCTGGTGGATAGTAATTGGCTACAACGTATAATTTTCCAGATTTGCCTTTAGCACATCCGATTCCGAGTTCTCTGGTAGTTTTCCAAACGATTTGTGTGAAGTGACCACAATTTAAAACTTCAGGCTCTCGACCGAAAGAAAAGTCATTGATCTCGCTGTACCATTTATCTATGCAATCTCTAGCTCTTATTTTAATATTTGGATTAGCAGACCATCCACAGTAGACGCTTTCTCCGTAATCTTGATTTAGACTGTATGCCATTTCATCTTTCTTGGCTAATTCTTCAGCCCATTTTTGACTTATTTTACTTATTTCTTTATTCAATACTAGTGGAGGTACCCCGTGTTCTCTTCTGTATTCATTGTGCACCTCCAGAGCTTCATTCTCGAAGTCACTCGATTTCGATCTGAAGATCTTACTCTGTAATATAAAATAATTCAATTATTATATAAATTTATTGCTCTGTACATCGTGAAAGATTTTAATATTTCTGTCACATGGGAAACAGTATTGTAACCTAATGTCCTTTCGACTTGTGGTTTAATTATTTTTAATTGAAAGAGTTTTTCATCATATCAGAATATTAATTGTCGTTCGCACAGAAATTTACTTAATCTGTTTATCGTTGTGTTTTGAGATTATTGTATTTGATTATTGTATTGAGACTATTTTAGTTTAATTTATTATCTTTAATCTATATTACTTGTGAGTTGTTAGGTCAATATTTGCTCTACTCATGTGGTTAAGACTATGATTGGACACTTGAGATTATAACAATAACTTGTTAAAAGACACTTGATCTTATATTTCAAGAAATGTTTTAATGTGATACATTTTTTAAACAATGCAGGCTTTAATTACAAAATGCTTTTATTTTGATGAAAAATTACTATTTTCTGACGCAAAAAATAAATGTCGTCTTATTGACAGAACACGAAAAACACAACAAGGATATTACAGCTGGTCGTAAAATTCGAGGATTCACTAGTTTCGATTTCGACGTAACGGTCAACGAAGCATTTGTTTCAATTTGAGAATGCTTAATGTCCATAGATATAGAGTAGGCAGATTAGGGGTATATAGAAATTTATTTTGGTAAAGAAGGAAATAAATCCAGTAGAAGAGAAGTAAAAAGGAGTTGTAACGATTCTCTTTGTTCAGTCCAATCCTTACATTTGGGTCGTAAACTTCAGAGTTTATTGCTATAAGGATCAACCGTTTACATTGCCATTATATAACGAAGACGAAGTTGTAACCATGGAACATAGCATCAATGATTTTATGTTTTCATATAAAATAATCTTTCATCTGGTAACATTGCTTTACATATTATCTTATCAGATTTGGAAAGCTACGATAGCATTTACGAAGTATTAGTGGGATAGCAACCCTGAAACTAGCAAAATTTGTCAAAATATAAATATTACACCATGGTGACATTTGACATAAAAAGCGTGAGTTCTTTTAGATAGTAAAGGGTTGAGAATTCGCTGTAGAAAACACATTGCTTGCATCTACTACGGGCTACTATGGTCTTAAATAACTGTACTTGTATTTCAATTCCCCAGTTCATAAATTATGGGAAACGCACATGACAGTAAGCGTTGTTAGACGTATCCAAACACCTGTGAACGATAAACGTTATTTCAAGTATGTTAGGTGCATGCATTTCAAAAAAAGAACATTCTCAAACGTTTCCGGTGTGAAGAAGTCACGTACGATATGTGCCTTTCGTTACGAATCATACCATGTATCATAAGCCACGTGAATATTATTTTTTTAGTCATTATCAATCCTTATCGTTGCCGGAAATGAACTAATGCGCCACCTTCCATGATTTTCGGTATCATAACTGAGTCATGTCCGTCACTAAAATCATTGTATTGTTGTAAACTTCCCCTTGATGTCCCTGCTGTGTACGACGACCTTGATATTCATGTCGTTAGGAAAAATGTAGCAATTCTACTGATAAAACGTACTTACTGGTAACGTATTGACACAGTGACTAGATTATTATCAAAGGTCATTTTTAATCGAAAAAGGTTGTATAATGACTGTTTCGTTGCTGAGTGGAAAAAAATCATATACCAATAGTGACTATGAAAATAATCGCGGTTACCAAACGAATAAATGATCGAATCACATGGATAGACAAGCGGAAAATGGGCAATTCGAACTTATTTTTGGTTACACGGCAATCACGTTTCAAATACAGTCAGTATGTTTGTGTACCTAAAAATGTGTAGAACAATGATTTTGAACTTTATATCGTAAGCAATAAAGTTCAAATTTATTGTTGAGTTTTACTTAAAGTTAAAGTATATTGTATCGTTATCGCTGTGTGAGTAATTGATGAATCTCTATTGCAATAGGGAAAATGTTTGTTTACCGGAAATATCAATAGCTATTATTTCCGTATCACAAAGTTATGAAAAACGCAAACCAATGTAATATTTTTTATTAAATTATATTCAGAGCATAGCCGTATTAATTTAACATGGCATCGTATTATACACTAATATCAAAACCATATAGATCAATCGAAAATGGAACATACATATAAAAGTAACAAAACATCTAATTTATGCTATATTCATTCTTACGTTCATACATTCATACATGAAAATGTAGTGTACTAATAAGTTAGTAAAACCACATATTTTCAGGTATTAAAGAAGACATTTCTATAGCAGAAACCATAGCCGAAAAAAGATCCTTGGACCTGCATCCTATATTGTTATTGACCGACGTTTTAAACATGCTTTTACCAATCTACCCGCATTAACAATAATTTCTTAGTATGTCAAGGCGCCATAGAACGAGATAAATGATTAAAGAGTCCACATATTTCGCTCCTGCTGCTAATTGAGGATCATGCAGAACGTCAGTTGACTAATCTACAATTGGCGTGTCTATTTTTAGGGGTCGTTTAATAATTAGGACACTGTCAGTGTTCCTTTACCACGACTTGTTATATACGAGTACATCATGTCGTCAGTCTGTGCAGGTCTGACAAAAAAGAAAAACGTAACTTCACGCCTGTAATCCCCGAAGAGGTAGGCGGGAACACAGCGGGAAGCTTCTGGATTTGCAAGATCCAGAACCGATAGGATTGACGCCGATTAGTGGAGGCCTATCTGCAGCAGTGGACTTCTACGAGGCTGACGATGATGATGATGATGAATACAATCTCAATACCTAAATCCTTTTGTTGTCTTTCGTCTGAGTATAGATTGAAATCTTTAAATACTACTGACTACATAATATCGTCATATGAAAAAAATATGTGAAGAGCAGAGTGGTGTAGTTAAACTGATTATTTTAATTAAATAAAAAATTAAAATGACACTTTGAATGTAAGGATGGGTGTAACGAGAGAAAAACTTTATATTCTGGTACAAATTATATGTATACTATATTTCTTATTACAAAGTCTGCAACTCACACTTGACTTAGTAGATAAACCAGAACCCTTCCAAGAAAATGCCTCTGTCCCTTGGTACGACGATGAAAGGGTTGATAATAATGAATGAATGACAATGATATTTGAATGAATAATGAATGACAATGATATTTGAATGAATAATGAATGACAATGATATTTTAATAAATAAAGAATGACAATGATGGATATGAATTTTGTTTTATCTACAAATGCATTACATTATTATAGGCCAATATTTGACTGATGGGGGGGCTAAAAGTCTTTGAAACTGGCACGGTGTATTGGATGAAGAGTGATGAATGTGGAAGAATCACGGCAGGTATCAAAGAAGAATGCTGCCTACCCCTTAAGGGACCTTGCGTGAATATATACAATGCAAGTAAAATGCATTAATGACTGTTCTTATTTGCACTTAAAATGACTTTGGTGCATACTAATTACGTTTCTCACATGTGCGTGAGAATACTTAATGACGACGAGTACACTTCGGCGAACGAGTGCAGTTGTCATTTTGTTATATTTTTTGACTTCTTTTTGAAGCATTAATGTTCTCTCTCGTGACCAACATTTTCTGAAGTCTTATTAGTACGTCTCTATGGGTTACAATGTAGATTAATATTATCATCGCGCTTTTACAATCATTTAATATATCATGTCATTTTGTTATATGTATACCATTAACCATGTATATTATATACAGTTTATTTTATTTTATCAAGTTACAATTATATAAACTTTTATTTGTTTTTATTGCTAGGTGTTTCATGTGTATGTGGAATCGTACTATCCTGGTCGTACAAAACTTTCTTCCTCAAAAAAGTGTAAGAAGTTCCGTTACGACTTTATTTTTACTTTTTGTTTGACCAGCGAACACAAAAACAAACGAACAAAATCTTCGAAAAATTATTCTTTGATATTTACTCGTATATCCTGTTCATTACAATGTACCTAATAAATATTAAAAAAAAAAACGTTTTGCCTTCTAATTTTGTTTATGTTGTTGTTTTATTATAGGTATATTAAAACATTCCTGAACCAAGTCGCGTACACCGCGCTGAGTTGGTTTTGGGAGGATAATTACTATGGAGCGTTGCGGCTTGAGAATTTCAATGCAGGTAATATTTTGGCATCTTTTATTTTGCACCTTCGGGATCACCTTTCACGTAACAGACGTGTCGTGAATGTAAAATGACTTGGAAACGTTGCTCGGAGAACGTTAACTTCTATTGGAGTATATGGAAATGGTGCTTAATAAATTACACGCTGAAACTTGGAAAATGTATGAAGAGAATATATTCTACAGGACAAAAATAGTTCTTCGTTACTTGAAATTTCTCTCAGTATAGCACGTAGTCTGAACTTGTACGCGGTTATGAAATTTTGTATCATTTCTTTATTTTTATTTGGGACACAAATAACAGAAACACAAGCAGAAATAAATGCAAAAATAAGCAGCGTTTCCACCGAATTAAATGCCCGTACTACTAACTTAATTATTAGAATCGTCCTTCTAATTATTTATTAACCTAACATGACACCTATAATTCCCTGAAGGAGTAGGTAGAAGAGTGTAGTACACTCCCACGATTCACCATTTATCTTAAACGTACCAACATATAGGGGTGAGCCAATTGGTATACACCGGGCACAAACTCAGTCTCTGTCCTACCACCAGGAAGTTCAAGTTAGAAAAATCCAATAATACTTTGCCCGATGCACGAATCAAACCCTGGACCTCTTGATCAGCGAGGCAGAGCTCTTGCCCCACGAGGCAGTCTATCAACATATTTTACTATATTTTTTGCTATAATTAATAATTTTTGTTTAGCTGCCTGACGGATAGCGCAAAGGCATCCTAGGAAGGACTACTATTGTCTAGTAAATCCCCATTAACTCTAGCTTTGAAACGTCTTAGTCCTATAAAACTATAATTGATGGATATTAATAAGATGCACAGAATAATTTATTTTGAAGTGTAAAATGTATACACTGATGTGACATAATGTGACCACATCCTACGACTCGTTTGCTGGTAACAAAAATTTGTTATAATAAAATAATAAGAAGGAAAATTATTTAAACATATTATCCGGACGTAAATTTGTTATAATAAAATAATAAGAAGGAAAATTATGTAAACATATTATTCGGACGTAAATTTGTTATAATAAAATAATAAGAAGGAAAATTATTTAAACATACTATCCGGACGTAAATTCAATTTGTTAGATATTAAGTATATTTGAATATTTTTATAGCAAATTAAAATTAAAATATTTTTTATATAAAAACTCTTCATAATCGGTTATACTATGATCCTATTGACGCTTCCACTAATGGCTCTCCTTTCAGAACCGAAAATTTACAGTCTGATTACATTACCAAATGATATGAAAAATGTTTATTTGCGTAATTTACCACAATTAGTAGGAATTAGCATGTACCTATAAACTTTACACGATTTATAAATTTAGATTGTATCATAAATAACTTTGGATTGAAGAATTTATAAAAGTATTGTGTCGTAACTGTCAAACAACATTACAATACTAGTTCGAAATGATTATGTCGAAGAAGAGTTTATTTATGAAGGCAATGACATGGAAAGTAGCAGATAAATGTATTACTGAATACTATCCCAAAACTAAATTCCGTATTTTCTCTTTGGGACAAATAAATATGAATATAATTCAAGAAATATTTCAAAAGATTGTTGGAGAGAAAACTAGTGTTTTTGTTTAGGATTTTTCTAGAACAGTCTATACTAAACATTGTTTGCAGGTTAAAGAACGGTAGCTAGATATGTAAAAAAGAGTTCCAGCTAAGCCTTTATGACTAAGGTAGCTTCTTTCATCAGGGGTCACGGATAGGTTTGGTTCTATTTGATGTCATAACTAATAACTAAGTAATAACTGGTAGTAACTAATAGTAGCTATAGTAAGCATCGTCGTCTCCATATATCCGATTTTTAACTCAGAGCATGATAAAAACTTATTCAAATGAAATATCATTTACGTAAACTATATGATTAATAATTTATTTAGATCGCATACACTATTTTTAAATATTTTTTACCAATAACTTTGTCAAATATAATAAATGATAAAATGACAGTTTAAGCAGGAATGTATTCTTAGTTATAATTAATTAATAATGCAACTTGCAAGCAGAAGATATTATTAAGCTTTTTAAAACTTAAATCACCAAAAATTATAACCGATAAAAATACTAATTTGCCACCATCAAAATAGTGTAAAATATATGAGGTTGTTTAAGTTAGTTTCTTGGACGTTTTTTCAGTATTTAACCTGTCGCTTTGCCAATTTGAACTTAAAAGGAATTTGTGCCCCTTCATATGTACGAACATAACAAGCATTTCAATCAATGTTAAAATTAGAAAATGCTTTGAATAAAATATGCAAAAACAATTGAATACAATTTGGAAATTATTGTCATAATACAATAACAAAAGAAAACGTCACATCACAATTGCTAAAGTTATTAGTGATTGCAACACTACGTTTTTATTCTTCACTGGATAATGATAAGTATATTTACCATTTTCGCTCATCGAATCCAGGAAAAAAAACACTGGCCACACGTCCCTGTACGCGCGGCTCGAGTTAACCAATTTGAGTGACCCACTTGCTTATTATCCTGGCGTACGAATGCGAGTGCCATTATGAAAAGTGTTATCACAATACAACCGTCCCTTTCATATTACTTACGTCAGAACGAGTACGACAACGTCGATAATTCCATCCGCAGCGCCCTATCAGATTATAATGCCACTGCCACCCGATTACGGTCACCGATACGAATTCGAAATCAACGAACACAATATAATTGTGAGATATACACTATCTCAAAAAGAATGCTTTTAACAAAGACATTTTTACGGGAGAATATATCAGTATCAATTTAAAATGAACGTTTATGCGACATAAAAATCACACAAAAATTTTCATACTGCCATCACACAGACGCGTCGAACAATGGAACTTCCCACCGCGATCACCTCACAAAAACTGTATCAAAACGTGAATAAAAACGCCATTAGCGGTAAATAACGCGTTATTCATCAACAAGGAACAAAGAGGCAGCAGAAAACGCTGGAGTCACGGAAAATAATATACCACGCAGCGATGGCAGACAGCGTGACGACGGGCGACTGACCCGCGAGTGCGGATCTAACAAATGTCAACTTAACTGCTCTAGAATTAAGGTTGAGAGTTACGTGTGGCAAAATAAATGAAAGTCTGCAAAGCATTGCAAAATCCCAGAGGATTTCATGTTTTCTCTTTAGTACCAGAGCGTTGTAGGTACATGTCCATAGGCAACGGTCACCACGTACCATCGGGGGGCCTCTCATCATAAAATAACCACTTACCATCATACCATCACGTAGCCGCTGCCTGATTTGAATTCAGTTTCCAGTATTATATTGTGATGGGCTTTACTTAACATTTAGTGTTTTTTTTTCAATTAAATCGGTTTCCAAATAAAGAAGTTATGTCAATTTATGTCAATCATCACATAATGTGTACTAAGAAAAATAGACGTCAATCATCATATTAAACAGGGTTCTTTATTTCCGCCTTACAAGGATTTATTTAAGATAATATACAATATTTTTACAAGTTTACACTCTTAACTGTGTTTGACGATGTTCCCGTACGTCAATAGAATTGATTTAAAGATTTTCACGTGAAAACTTAAAAGACGGTTATAGACGATATAATATTATATTAGTACGAAAATGAATTCTTCTATCCTACGTTAAAATTTTGCAAAATAATACATACAAAATATATCCTTACGATTCGTTGTGAATTATAAAGCGAAATGTGGAATTTTTAGCGTTATCTTTTGTCATTATAACTACATGTGTATATAAAATACATTTAATTATGAACAGGAAATACCTAAATATTGTTTCGTCAAAATTAAAAATATACTAATCTAATCTTTGGCAATATGAAATAGAACTATAATATTGAAAATTACTCATACTTTCAATAACATTATCTATATCTGGAAATGTAAATAATAAAATAATTAGGAAGAACTGTGTATAACGTATATCGGCCAGTTGAAAGACATTTTGAAAATATATACTCGTATTATAAGATAGTGAAAAAATCTCAATTTAAATCAGTTCGCTGAACTGATTAGACTTTTTTCATCTGATAAGAAAACATCGGCTAAAATGAAGTAACATTAGTAAAATAAAGAGATTACATTCATATAATAATTATAATTGTGAAATATTAACACAGCTAGGTGGAGTGACAATATACGCAAAGCGGCTGGCACTGGTTGGATGCGAAGAGCTGAAGATCGAGCTCAGTGGCGTGCCATTGGAGAGGCCTACGTCCAGCAGTGGACGGGAGTAGGCTGATGATGATTATGATGAAATATTAGCACATCTTAAAGAGGTTTGTTACCTGGCTTAAATTGTCATCACCATCTGGCTTCCCGGGAAGAAATAAATACGTAAAATAAAAAATAAATAAATAATGACCATCAAAGGTTTTACACGTAATCGATGCTCAGGGCAAAAATGAAACACGTTCTCCAATAATTTTGTACTGTGACATTATTTCTGTGACATTGTATTGTTCATACGCTGACTGTACGCGACATATCTAGTTTTACCTATAAACAGTGGCGTCATATATTATGAAGTACAATCAGAAAACATAAATCACTAAAACATAATGAATAACGCTTATCGCTGCCCGTCGATAAGTTATTTAGGAACGCATAAGTAATACACGAACAATGCGATAACTCGAGACCTGTATTTTGACGTCACAGCGGCGTGTTTGTAAAGTATTTTTTTAAAAGACTTTTAGAAAATGTTAGTAACAATATCATTCTATTCAAATTTATAAAAGGATCTGTGTCCGTGTATGGCGGTGGGCGGCGGTACAACTGGTGAAATGTGGGAGTTTACTACACTCCTCTGCCTACACCTTCGAGGATTAGGAAAATACTACATTATATTGGTATCCAGTTCTCAAATTATGGCGTATTGATTGTACTTGCACGTAGAGTTTGGATGTATTTGTATGAAGATAAATATATAAAAAATCTCCGATGTGAACTTCAGTTAGACTCCATCATGTTTACTCAGTGTAAGTGAATAGATTTGTAAACGATTTCTAGAATTAAATACTGTCTACGTCATTGATATGAGCATAATAAAATATATGACGTGTAATAATAATAAATGTATATAAATGTAATGAAATAATTAAAGATATCCCTTTGTGTTAGACTTTTTAACAACTCATTTGTTTTTACGACAAAGTACTCGAGTAAAGTTTCCTATTAATCATACACCTTACAATAATATAGGACTTCTATAATAGCAGGCACGGCTGCGTGCCCTGGTCATGAAGAAATGCTCCGCGATCTCAAGCCCACATGTCCAGCATGAGATTACGGGCAAAAATCTCTCAAGGAAGGCCTATGTCCAACAGTAGACATAAACAGGGTGATGATGATGATTATAAAACCAGTCGGGCCATGCAATTACTTGCTTCTCCCACCCTCATAGATCTGAGACATTCTCCGTCGGATATCGTTTGCATAAGATAAGGAGAGATAGAAGACATTGTAGCATGAAAGATTAAATTAGATAAAAAAAATATATTGTGTGAAGCATATCAGATAATAGTTCTGGAGTTAGAAGTTTCCGAAACCTGTATGCATGTGTAAGAAGAGATTATGGATATAGAAACGGCACGCCAAGTCTGTAAGGATAGACATATGTATTTGGCTCTCGATGCTCTCTGCCTACGTTGCAAGTGGTCTAGTTTGATGGTATAATTCTAGTTATATCAGTCTGATGCCTACGTGATGTGCCTTGTATGGAGAGAGATTCATAACGTCACGCCTATATGTACCCGAAGGGACAGGTAGAGGAAGGGAGTACGCTCCCAGGATTCAGTAGACTCCATGCACAGTATGTTTAGCCGTCAGTTCAGTCACAATGTATTCGTATTCAAGTGTATTTACATTGAATACCGAAGATATTCGAGAACCGTTACCATTGAACCGTTGAAGTAGTCAACGAAACTTGTTATTATAATGAGGAGGTGCTGTGAATGATAATGCAAATAAAACGTATGATAAAAAAATTCCTTATCATATCTATATAAATCGATATATTGTTATACATATAAATATATACATACATAACATGTCTGATGGAAACTTATTTTAACGTACTAAAACATAATTTAAAAACAGTTTAATATATGTATGTACATACTGTTACTAATATATCGTCACGCCAGGCCCCCTGTAGGGTAGTCATAGACATATATTACTATTATACTTTTAACCTCTGCCATGCCACTCCAGTTCGGCTCATAAAGTCGTGAGGCTAATAAGACTTAATGTACCGATACAAAATGAGGTCAACGATTATGTTGTGTCCGTTAACGGAAACGTTCACGAGAATAGACTGATGGTCACACATGTGATAGTTGACAGATCTTTTTATATAGATTTGTTATAACACAATTTGAATTCATTATTCAAGGGACCAAGTCATTATTAAATAAACTAAAATGGGATTCAATATTATCCATTGAGTAAATTTTAAAACAATATCCATGCATGTTTGGCACTGGCAGTTCTCTGCCTACCACATATAAAAGCTGCTTGATAATATAATAACAATAGTACATAACATTGAATGATTATTTTCATAAATGTATTTCATTCGTCATCATCATCAGCCTATCTCAGGCCACTGCTGGACATAGGCCTCTCCCAATGACCGCCACTGCGTTCTGTCCTCGGCTGTATTTCATTCGGTGTTACCAAATTAAATATGAACGTAGAGTCCAGTAATGGAAACTCAATTTGTCATGTACCAGCAATTTGCGATACTGTGCATTAACTTGAGTGCTAAGTGCATTAAGCTGTCCTATCTTATCATAGCGTTGTTACAACTTCGGTCTTATATAGGACAATAAGTTAGTACTAAATGTTTGTCCTTTTAGTATAGATCTTTATTACACTACTATACACGATTTTATCAACTCTATCATATCAGCATCATGATTAGTGTTATTATTAATATGATAATTATGTCGTCATGCTAGGTCCCTTACGGAGAAGGCAGAGAATACCAAGTGGCAAATACATTCAAAGATCTGGCAGACTTATAAGTATTATTCATACGATGAGTGTAAATGAAACAATTATTATACCTTTATTATTATTATTATATAGTCATGCCAGATTTTGTACAAGGTGGGCACAGAGCACAGAGTGCCAATTGTATCCTTACAGACCTGACGTATTTCATATACATTTATTATTTATATGGTATATAAAATTAGTTGAATATCAATTTAAATCTTTTTACAATAGATTCTTTCATTCATACACTGAATCATATTCTAACCTATAAAAAGATAACTGGTGAAATTTCAAAAACAATTTGTTCATGGTAGCCACTATTACTTACAACAAAGGGACATCTGGGTATGATGCACAGCGTTTTCATCGTGCACACAAACACACACAAACAATGCTTTTTTCTATAACAATTTCCAAAAAAACACCGAATTTTCTTAATATTGTTACGCACAGAGCGAGCTGTCTACACGCTGGCCGACATTTTAATCGGAGATAAGTGACGTTGGGTTATTCGGCTTGAGTAATGAGATATGAGCGTTTTAATTGTTTAATAAAATAGTAATATCATATAGAAGAAACGTTCGTACTGTATAACAATTTAAGTATGCTGGTCTCTTAATACCACCGCACTATAATACCGTCCGTTGTTGGTACTATCGCAGTTCACTAAATAATGAACTGTACTATTTATATCGGTTGCTTTTTATTAATTGTCATTGTTAGCTATAGTCACGTATGGCTAGTGCTAGATATTTTTTTTTTACATTCAGCTCTATGTTATTTGGGCTTTAGCTTCAGAAAAATTTAGGAATACTTGGAGATATCATAGCCATACTTAAGTTGAGCCAGAGAAGATTACATACATTCCCTAATGGTCATGGGGTTTGCGATATATGTAACGAGACGTTTGCTTTTTCAATGTTAATTAACAGTTTTAAATTATTAAGTTTTAAATGACGACTCGATGAACGCAACATTAAAAAAAAACTTGATTCACAGTAGAAATTTTAAAATCAATATTTTGCAATATTTTGATTACTAACTTAACTTTAAGTGTGTTAAAAAGTTGATTAAAACATGACATAACAAACGTATATTTGTATATACTCTTGATTATCAACACCACTAAAACACACGACTTAAAAATAATGATCTTAACATGGTAAATAATAATTGACAGTAGTCTTAATTTAATAAAAAATATCCATCTGCAACAATAATATAGTATTTTGCCTGTAGACAGGCTTATAATAAAACAGTTCAAAATATAAACTGTTAATTCTAAGTGTAAACAAGAAATCTATACAAGATGTACGAAAAATATAAAATAAAATAGGGGTACATTATACCGGTATTCCGCTGTATCGTGTCGTTTACGCCACCTTATTATCTTAGTGTCAAATAGAGTTAAGACTGTTTATATAGGAGATAAGTGCAGGAATTTACTACGGGTGTACTACGTAGAGTTGGAAATTTGGTGAAATCTCGTAAAGAGTGTTATAGGATTGATGTCATCTTGCTGACATGTGAAATTAAATTGGCAATACCCCTGCCATAGTAACAAAACGGAGACGTCCCAAGAGAATGTCTGGTCTAAAATTCATTTAATGGACAACATGTATGATTGTTTCAACGGATGTAAACAGATAAAAGATGTTCGCTTAGCCCGTAATAGGTAGAAATCCGTAGAACATCTGCCTACCTCTGTGGGATGTAAGCGTAACACATGTACGAGTATGTGTGGCATAATATCATCGCGCTTCTTACCGTTTCGTCTTTGTCAATTTTGTTAATTTTTAAATACGAAAGTTACACTTCATTAAGTAATATTTACAATATTACAATGGAGTTTTAGAGTATTCAGTATAAAATTGACGAGATTTAAAACTGCAAAGATTTCTGAATGCAAGTCCATCAGCACTACTAGATGACAACAAGATTAGCACCAGACTAGACTTCTAGTTATATAACAGTTATATGCAGTTAACATTAGGAATTTTTACTTACAATACCAATTTTTTATCTGATTAGATTTATTGATTAAATCAAATAAATATAAGTCACAAAAGCCATCCTGTTTTTTTGATATCTATTAATTATTGATTATTGATAAAGACATACCGAGCAGATCCATACTCCGAGTCACTATTAAAAATTCTAAATTAGAGAAATCCAGTGGTACCCGATCCGGAATTTGAACCCAAGACCTCCCGATCAGCAGTCGGGCTTGCAATCGGTCGACCAATGAGGCAATATATTTAAAAATGATATTATTATTATACATTTACGCCTGATACCTTACGAGGTAAAGACTTATAGAGCTGACGTGCTTTTTCAACATTCATCAATTTCCTCATACGTATACATTGGTTTCACGTTTCGGTGAAAAAATAAATCAACTGCAAGAAAACTCCGGTAAACATTTTCGTATTCGACCCAATTCTTTGCTATTTCATACAATATTTTGAAACGTGTCTGTTGGACATAAGCACGTGTAATCTCCTACACCCGTATTACTCTTATCCATGAACACGTAACCTGAATTAGGGAAGCGTTCTATCTCATGTTATCGCCAATAAATTTCGTCTGTCTCCTTCCCTCATAGCGTGACAACCAGTCATCGGAGCTGTATCCTAGTAGCGCAGACTGAAGATATGACTCTAACTTTAATCTTCCGCTATCGTAAAAGGATCGACGCTTTAATACTTATATTTAATTAGAACTGTTCGCGAACGTCGTCATATTTCCGTGAAAACGGCCTAATCTTTTCATGGTACATCCATTACAATGATACAATCTGGCAGATAAATGGAAAACTATAACCGGAACACGAGAACTATAAACTGAGTCTTAAGCGTAAAGGTGTCGTCACATTAATAGCTTGTCTTTTTAAAAGTAGAGTTGCGACTTCAGTCTATGATCACTGATAAACAGTCTTCATTGCCGTCTCATTGGGGGGATTTTGCCCATAATCTCCACGCTGGGCATGCAGGTTGGAGAACGCAGGGCACAGCTTTTCGCAGGACAGGACGCGATGGCGCTCATTGGGAGGCCTATGTCTAGCAGTGGACTGAGACAGGCCGTTGATGATGATGATTGCCGTCTCATATCTGTCTCTATCTACATTCGTGGACGTCAAGGAGGAAAATGGTTGCTTATAACTTAATAGGTTATGTACTGAATATGTTGAAATAGTTATATTTTGAAGGTAGGTCGACATTTCTTGTACGTTTTGTAGTCAAGAAAGTTCCAAAAATCTATAAAGATGTATAATAGGTCTCTCTATGCTCAACTTCTTGTAAGACTTCTTTCATTATATTAATCTTAAGGGCCTTCTATTCTTCTACAGTCTTTATTTACAACTATTAATAAAGACCTTACTACTTTGAACGTAGTTTGTACTAAGAGACGTACTCAAACATATGTTGAATTATTTATTTTGTTATCAACACGTCTATGGATAATAATTAATATAGTTAGATTAAAACATATTTATAATGCATCTACATTAATATATATTGGCTCTTGATAGGTTACTAAGTAATTGGGAGAGCTTAATGGGCCGTATAATCCATACATAAGCCGATATAGGTACATATTTGATATTTGAACTGGAATGGAAATATGAGTAGGTTGGGATTAGCGATAAACTGCGTCACATTAGAAAACACTGATAAAGTCATACGTCAGTGCACACTTACTAAACTCTATTGACTCTTAGATTGAGTATTCCGTCAAATATTAGATATTTGCACCGAAGCGTGGTCCTCTACTTATTAATGACTGTTTGGTTATGTGTCAGAGGTCAGTTAGTCATGTATTTAAATTAAGATTTCAGCTCTGTTCCAGCCGTCACTGTTACCCTACCTACCCCGCGAGGAACCTGACGTAGCGGCATGATAATACAAATCTTATATTAATAATATCACTGTTATAATATCTGGATATTTAGAGAGTCGGAAGTTAAGTAAATTGATTTTTATGCTGATTGTACTGAAAAGTTTCCGCGCTACCAACCGCAGAGACAGTTCGAATGCGATTTACAGGGATGTATCGTAAACGTGGACTGTGAATAACTTGAAGTTAATGCGGATTTATCTATATGCTTTCAACGTGAACCGCTAGGTCGTGAGGATTCTGTAATTTGATCAGAGCAACCATTATCTCTGCTTCACATTCATAACTTGGTGATCGGCCACGAAACGTGATGAGCGGAACATGATATTATATGTGGGTATTATTTTATATATCTGTGGGACTGCTGGTCAAGTGGTCCTGGATTCGATCCCCGTTCGAGCAACGTATTATTAGGTTTTTCCCACTCGTAACTTTTAGTAGTAGCACGGATTTGTGGCTGGTGTCTAGCAGTATTGGCTCATTTCCAATTCCATAACTCCTGAATGATAGGGATCGCCGGTAGAGACTGGATGAGAAAAGCAGAGGATCGAGCAAGGTGGCTCGCTCTAGGGGAGAACTATGTTCAGCAGTGGACAGTTATAGGCTGATGATGATGATGAATGATAGGGGTTAACTACACTTCTTTGCCTCTCCCTTAGATGAAATAAAAAAACACAGATTTTTCATACACTCTCTTTTGTACCTTGGAATATTACGCTTAAAGATTTATATGTCAGACAACATGAAACTATACCTTGGAGATCGATTGGCCTGTTAGTATACTAGCTAATTACTAATGCTAACTCCGAGGTTATAGATTCGATTCCCATCCAGGTCAAATACATATTAGTATGACAATCACGAGCGTTTTTGTTTTGTGTGTAGTTCTAAAATTATGTACGTGTACATATATTTAGAGATAAAATTATTGTAAGGATTTTACAGCTATCTGTATTACAGTGCCATAATACAGTGTCTGTCTAGTTAGGGATTGGATATTCGCGTGTGACCTGTGTCGACATACATTTAATATTAATTTGGTGGATGATAAATTCGTTGTTTTAACTTTGGATGAATAGATATCGGGATTTAATCAATTTTGGAAAATAGTACCTATGTATTTCCGATGTAATAGCACTCTTTAATTTCGATATTTTTGTTGCTTAATTATTTTTTTTAATTAATACACTTTTGTTATCCATTCATTTTATGTAGGCAATTTCCAACATTTATCATTATTACAAAAAGTGAAAAAATGTTCAATCAATTCCCAATCTGATAATACAAATTAATAGTCAATCTATCAATCAATGAGTCTTCATCACCATATTTAATTATAATATTTTACTAACCAATTTTATGTATATATATATTAATGAAGTAAATTTTATATTATTCATACGTTGGTTTCGAGGCTCAACCGCAAACCTAAATCCATGACCTTGAAAGATTTCAATAGATCGTAATATATAATATCCATTACTGTTACTAAATTCTATGAAAATCAGCCTTTGACGATTACAATTTTCTTTGATATTCAACTAAAAATACATTTGAAGACCACGGATTTTGTATTACATAATATAATTAGTCTATTGGTTTAAAATTCAGCCAGAGAGTCCTAAGATCAAATCCTTGCATAAAACTCTACAGAAATGTGCCTTTTAAGGTTAAATATCTCGTGATATTACGGTAAAAGGAACCAACGTAGGAAAAATCTGTATATTTACGGATTTTCATAGTGTTCCCCAAGGCGTATGAAGTCTGCCAACGCACGGTTGGCTAGTGTGGCAACCTACGCTTAAACCCTTCACTTCTCGAGACGAGATCGTAACCATTGGTGAACCGATGAAAAGGGTTAATTATGATTTTATCATCACAATATGTGCTGTTTCTGGAATATTAATAATAGGAACGTAACTGTATCAGTAAGATAATGGCCGTGAGTCTAGGGCATTGTTTCAAACGGTAATAACTCCCTCTATTCGAATGCAGTTCGAGGCAGACTCAGGTGGATAGCATTGGGTTGCGGCTGTAAATCAACTGGAGAACGCCTTCAATAGCTTCACAGCCATAAATGGATGAATTATGACACCACTTGCTGCGGGAATTTTGCCTCATAGAACGGCAACTCACACTTTGACATTGTTACGGTATTTTTATGAGCGGTCAAGAGAGTTCTTCCTTTGCCTGAATCTTAATGCAGCCAACGAAAATATTAGTCGCGTGAGATTGTATTCGAAATAAAATATCGATTAATTTGGTAATAACGATTGTCATCATTGTAAATTGAAATTGTAATGTAACATTTTTAGCACGTACTGCATCGAGTCGCTTTTGAATTGTTTTCCTGAATTGCAGAATTCCAATGTGATAATGTCAAACGGCTGCAACCCCTTATATTCCAATCATTGAACACGTATACGTATTTGCTAACATTATAACTTAAATGTTGTTGACCATTAAAAAAATGTATAGGTACGTAGTACTTTATTTCAATTAAAAAATACCGTCCAGCATAACCCTTATATAAATATTTACGGCAACGGAATTTCACCAAAAATTCGACCTCCTTTCAAAATGTTCGTAATAATACTAAACCTTTTCCAGCTTTAATACAAAAGCTCCATCTAATACGCTTGTTTCCCATCAAGATACCCTTACAGTGGCCGTAGCTTGTCTAATACCTTTTAAACTGCACCTAGCGAGCCGGCCTAAATAAATCAGGTCAAGCAATTTCCTTTTACCTATGGCGAAAGTAGAGTAATTTCACGCAGAGTATACAAGAATTTTGTGAGCTCTGTATTCGGTTCGTTATGGTAAAATATGATTTTTGTCTGAAGGGAAATCTGTATAGTAATAATGACTGGTGCGCTGGTGTGGTCATTAGTGACTGAGTTTTGAGTTAAAGGTTGTGGATTCGATACCCACCGGAGACAAATATCTGTGTAATGACTATGGACACGTGCGTAATGTCTGAGTCTAAAACGACCAATGTTAGTGCTTTTATTATTGTATGTATGTTTGTCAATTATTTACTTACATACTATAATGTAGATTGTGACAAATATGGGATCGGTTGGCCGTTATATTACAAAATTTCGAATGTCAAGATACCTCGTACGCTTTCTAGTATTCTTTTAAACGGGAGGGGTATGAAGCATACATCATTCAAATCGAGTTATAATTCAGAAGCCTTACATAGGAAGATAGCAAAACTGAACCTTCGATATAGAAGTATGCAAACGAACCCTGGAAATTAGGTCCAAACAATTATTTACAGAAGGTTAATGATTTGAAAGTGATACAAAAGAATTTAAGGCGTGATTTCGGAAGTACTCCTACCTCACTACGTTTAAGTATAACTAGTACTCCTACCTCTCTACATTTAAGTATTCCGGTCGTTTCCAGGGACGTAACTAGGAAAACGTGAATGGTGACATTCTATAAGTCATGTTTAATATTACCTGATTTATGTGTATTTTATTTATTGAGAAAAAAATATATTTTCACTGAGAAAAAAATTCTATTTTGCAACTGCAGAATATTTCTATTTCTTTTACTGTTAAATAAAAAAATATAATTAATATTTTTGGCATTGGTGACTCTTAGGTGGTAGTGAATCTTAGGTGGTTTTCGCACCGATCTATTACGTATATTGTATAAAGAATTTGAATGTATAGTACATCACACAATATACAAAACATACTGGTACATGCAAGATGAAATTTATTCGATGTCACCTTTCGTCACGATAGGCTTCTGATCCAATGTTTTTGATGTGAATTCTATTTTTGGCCTGTTTCGTATAAAAGCTATTTCAGATATCAAACAAAAGTGTAGGCCGCATCGCAATGGAAAACTGTGGGTAAAATCAGGTTGTGTTTCTGGTGACAGACTATTTGGAATAAAATTCGATGAAATCAGAGGCTATGTTGCTTCAGTTTGGATGCTGACTTTGCCATACGACGCTCTTAACTTATTTTAAAGAGATAAATTTAAATGTGACTTACGTGAAGTAGAAGTGCAATTATATTTAAACTAACTGTGCCCGCGACTGCGTACGGGCAGGTTAGGTTAGATCTGAGGTCTATTTATCTTGGGACTTATTACGTGATGATTGACATAAATGGACATAACTTCTTTATTTCTTAACCAATTTGAATAAAAAATACACTAAATGTTAATTAAAGCCTATCAAAATGTAAACCTGAAAACAGGATTCAAATCGGATAAGTCGTTTCTGAGATTAGCGTGCACAAACATACAGACAAACAGACAAAACAAAAAAAACATATAAATTACATAAAAAAACATTGTTTTGGGTTCTCTTACGTATATACTCGTAAAGACCCCCCATTATGAATTTTTGAATATATTTACCATGTACAGACAGCGATCAGTTACAATGTTATTACATGTATACATAATCTCGAGTCCCATTATTGGTTATTTTTAGCACCATGTGGTATATAACAGTCAGCAAAAAATCAATAAAATTGAAACTCATAATGCAGGTCGTTCGTTTAGAGATTGTTTAAGTATTTTTAGATAAGAATTGTATGATAATTCACAAGGCCTTACATCATCCCGATGATGTTGCATAATTTGTAAGTTATTTATTAATCAGACCGTAATATTAAAGAGCATTAAAATTTGTGTTCAAAATTAGAACATGCTGTATAAGATAGTTCTTGAGAAGTAACTATACAACTATAATGTCAGTAACATTACCTCTGTGGTACATGTGTTCTGTGAACGTGTTTATCCTCACGCCACTTCCGCCGCGCGCCTTAGCGATGTCATTATCCAGCAACTCATCGATTCTTAACCCGGTAGCACGGTAGACGAAATCTTGCATATGAATCAAATAATATACCCCTTTAAAACTAGCCGGAGGAATGGCCTTATAAAGTATAAGTTTAATATCGAGCAAATAAATTTAACTTTGTATTACTTAGTAAATACAAACTTTGTATATGTACCAGCGTACCAGATGTTTTTAGAATGGCCCGTCTAGTGTTCAATCTATACGAGTCTTATACATTAGCTCCTGCCGATGGCAACGAGGTCGTGGCGGAGACATTTAATGTCATTTACGAGACATTTAAAATTAAAACTTGATATACGTCATGTCTGGGGCATTTAACTTTTGTTTCAAATTCTTTCTGATGATCAACCTAAATGAACACTGCATATTTTAATTCATTGAAATATTTAATCTATATATTACTTTTCCCAAATACTGGTCATAATTTTAAAAGGATTTTTTTTTCGGTTCTTGCTGATCGCGAACTTCGCTTTCATTTAAGGGTGAATATTTCCACAAAGTTTTGTATTTATAAAAAGCGACTAAGATATGGCCGATTCCCTCAATACTCGCTTAATGTTTGCCTTAAGTGTTTGTTGCTTTGTTATTTAATGGCTTTATTACGTGAGCAATCCATTGTAACGAATCTATGTTGTACACGGGAATTAGGACCGACAGAACCATCAGTTTTAATGAAAGATTCACACAAACAGTATCATTGTCTTATTTTGTTTAGTCTTGTGGGCGCTCTACAATAAATCAATTGTACATTTTTCTTTATGTACTATTGAGTCGGGAACACGACTTTCACTGTGAAAATTAAATAAGATTTTTTGTATGTTCTGTAAGCAGTGATAGCCTAGTGGTTAAGAATTCAGCCTCTCACTCCGGTGGTGTGGGTTCAAATCCATGGCGCGCACCTCTTTAC
>DWEC01000012.1:0-30889 GCA_018245735.1 Microceris miodesmiata
CGATATTTGGCATTCGGTTACCTCAGTTTGCTCTGTAAGGGATCCTGGATGGCTGGATGATGATGGATATTAATAATAAAAAGCCATGGTTTTATTCACACGATCAACATGTTACCATGTATGTCAGCAGTGAAATTGTTCTGGCAGAGAATTTTAACAATCTAAAACATAAATTGCGTGTACTTCTTTTATTTCGACACCATTTATTTCGATGCTTAAATAGCCGTATTTCGTACCATGAGACACCGTACACTATTAATATCTGAAATTGACTAAAATAAACATGTACAAATACATAATATATGTATTTTTATTAATTGCCCAAGTTAAACCATGTATATTAATTTGGCAGCTTCCACATTTTGTTAAACATTTTAATATGACATGGAGCAGGCGGGGCAGTCCACGTCGCAGAACCAGCGCTGATTAGATCACTTTACGTATCGTCTTTACGAAATTGTTCAACAGAGACATATAAATAAGCGACCACTAACTACACATATATTTATATGAGATTACGATTTTTTTGATACCACAATTTAACTAGATACGATATATTTATTGGCCAACTGTTGTCGCGATGCGATGGGACTGTGGTATCTGTGGGCGACTCCTAACAGCTTTAAGATCCCTTGGACAAGCTTTTAGATCCATGTCAAAGAGGTATTTAAGACTCACTCTTAGCTGAATTGACGACTACCCGTGAATTATCGACAACTATGCTTGACAGTTTTACGAACTGCGATCGGGTCAGATTATACGTGTAACCGAAAAAGTGTTCAAGGACAAAGACATACAGTTGAAAATTAATTTCGTTTAGAGTCGAAGCACTAACCTCACGTTTAAGGTCGGTTTATTACCTACCAGTATATTGTTACCATGTTCAAGAATCTCAATTCATTCGAATATTTGAGACATGAGTTTACCAATAACACAAAATTATTACATGTATTATTTTATAATATCTACAGACGCATAGTAAACTCTAAAATTGTTTTAAATGAACAAAATGAACTAAACCAGACCGTATCGATATTTGTTAAAATTTCGTTCATTCCTTCACTGCTATACATTCGTTCACCATAGCTATCTTATAAATTAAATGTAAAGAATATGCAGTCATCATCACAGCAGCTTTTACCGTTCCACTGCTGGACATAGGCCTTTCCCAAGGTGTGCCACAACACCTGATCCTCCGCAGATCTCATCCAGCCGCTTCCATGCAGTTATAACTTTCAAGATTTAGTAGTATTTGTGGCCATAGAATAGACGAGACGTCCAAAAGAAATTGTCTATCTCTCAGTCAATTTTCCTTTCTCTCATAAACATTTATTTTTTTAATATGTAGGTACATGTGTATAATAGTCTAATACCTACGATTATATTTTTCTCTCGAGAAGAACTTGGAGTATTGAAGGTGCTTGCTTTTTTAGAAGTATTCTTCTAGATATTCTAAGTCATCAGTCCTTTTATCGATTTCTTGCTGGACACAAATAAGGCCATAGTTTGTCAGGCTGGCCAAGTATAAAATAGCTCTCATGCATTATATTAAAGAAGAATGGTATAAATTCATTTCATATTGTAGGTAAGGATTTAAATCACGTCTTTATTTACATCTAAATAATTCGTGTCTTTATACAAGTCTAAACAAAAATCCTTCAATACTAACATAGGTATACCTGAATATATAAAGAATAGAAAGAAGTACTCGTAGTTGAGTTGACCAAGTGTCTAAAAGTGATAAATAATTAATTTTGAATGTAGTATCTATATTTGGATAACGCAAATTATTGCATTAAGTGTTTTGTTCTAAATATCATATTACTTAGATTATTTTTGTATATTAAAATAATGCCAACACTGACGAAAATGTCAATACCATCAATATTATTAAGATTTGGTACAGAATATTAAATATATCGTGTTTACACTTTCTAAAACAATGCCGAAACGCTTATTTGAAATCTTAGTATATACGAGTACTGGGGGTGGTTCCTAGTTCGTATATTTCTCGGAAGTGCCAGTCGCGCGCATCTGAGCTCAGAAAGGAAACTCACCTGGTCGTCCGAAGATACAGCAATTACGTCAGGAAAGCCAATATCATCTTTAACATATCTCAATATAACAATAATTATCATTTTATACGCATTTCTAAAAATATAAAACTTTTTACTGAATCTTATTTAAGATTTTCTTTTTTGTTACATAATTTTTATAACACTTGGAAAGAGATGAGTATTTAAATTTTGTTATAACTTTTTTTTCTTACTTAATAACTAATTTTAATCGACATCTTATAACTAAACACATCCAGCACTGGTAATTTTAATTGGTTCTAAAAGATAAAACGCTTAAAGCTTTAATGTGGGACAACCTTCAGTAAGAAATTGAACAGTTTGTCTTAAAACGAGCTCTAATCAGTTTGTCTTAAAACAAGCTCTACCATACAAATACTGCATATTTAAAAATTTAAAAGTGGCAAGAATGTCTACACACAGCTCAAAAAACCTGGAGGACACGTCCCGATGTTTCACAGATGTACTCGTACTTTGGATATATAAATTTAGATTTGTGCAAAGTGCTTCGAGACTGTTTATTTAAGACTAATACTTTGGCAAGGTAGGCGCCGGAGCGGTTGGCGAGAGCAGAGAATCGTCCGGGGCTGCGAACGTAGCCTCTCGTATGGAGGTGGAGTGCCTGATCGAAGCACGCCTTTTCACCCGGATCGCGTGCGCCAGGAAGAAGGTGCAGAAAATCCCGGTACTCTGAAACAAGTAACATGGTTGACATGTTATAAATATTAACATGTACAACGAATATTACAAATTGTTCTTATTATTAAACGAAAATGAATAAGACAATAATGGTAGAATTGCGGATAAGCAGGTACCTCCTTGCACCCCTATAAATGAAATACCCTTCGTGGAGATTATTTTGGCCATAAATCATTACAGCGGTAGTCATACTTTAAAGACTTGTACAAAAAAGAATGAAGCATCAAATCCCGAAAATATTTAAATTTTGAATAAATGGCTACAGAGAGAATCTGCGAAATCAAAGGGTGAAGACTTTAAAATAACATTACCTTAGAAATATTATATCGTCATAGAGGTACTAGATTATATTTATGACATTTGGCTACAATATTTATAGAAAAACGTAGTGGAGCTCATTAACAAATACCTATAGATATGTAAGCTGTACATAATGGTATACAGATATAAAATAATAAAGACAAATAAATATCTAATAGTGACATGAGATGGTCTGTGTGTTAAAATAACATTCAGGTGGTATTTATTTCAAATTGATTTTTTTTGCTTCTATCTCGCATAATGATCATTTTCACCATAGTTTTAACGTGTTACTGTCAGACAAGGGTTTCCACCTGCTAGAGAGAGAAGAATTAGAGACAAAGTCTCTCAAACTGGGCACTTACATAGCTTTGGAAACCATATTTCAGTCAGTTCAGGTCAGTTTTTGCGGATTAATTTATCTTGAGCGGAAGGAGGAATTGAAGTGGGGATAAAAGCTAAAGTAGAAATAGATGGAGTAGTCCATTGCTTACATTTAAACGAACCGTAACGTGGGCGTAACCGACACAGCCTTCCCACTTTCTACTGTTACGAAATTTATGGTAGAGGAAATGTTTTCATCATCGGCGAGGTAAGAGTGTCATTGAGCTGCTTAGACTTACCAAGAATACGCACTCACATTTTCAAACTATAAATTAAGTAAAATACTTATTATTCGCAGATAGGCATTTATTTTACGTCAAAATCGTACCGATATAAAACATTCTTGTCATATATAGGCGTATATAGGCGTAATAGATCGAGAGAAAACTCCGAAAGAAAATCTGTCGACATTGTGTATGGTTAAGTTAACTAAAATAATTAATAGTAGGACTTTGTCATATTAGTTACATTAACTAAACAATAATATAAAATATACTCAGTGTCAATTATGTGATATCAAATTACTTTTTAAGAGATTGTTTTAATTTTTATGAAGAAATACCTCAAGGAATACTGACTTATAGATTTTATTAATACGATTTAAAATAACTGATCGAATTAACTTTGCGTCATTGCAGGGTGTAGCTACCGATATATTTTTATAGAAAACGAGCTGTCTGCTTATAATTAACACATGTTTGGTAACAGGTATTATCATACAATGTGTTACATATCGCAATTGAGGTAATGTACATAGGTACCGCGAAACGACCTAATACAGAGTTACAGAAGATTTTTTCGGCTGAGAAGAAGGTAATTTTCGCTTGTATTTTGTAGATCCATTATCTACCGTTTGGTAGAAAATAGACATTTTCATTACCATTTGGTAAATAATGGATATTTTTCTTTACTGCCTTCATGAGATTAGTACAAGGAAAAACATATCAAACAATTAATCATTATGTTGTCAAAATACAAGCATCACCATCGTCATACCATTTTTCGTTCGTTGGTTTAGTTCATTGGCTGCTAGTCTGCTTTCAGAATGATATCGGCAATGTTAAGATCTAACACGTTGACCGAGTGCGGGCTAGCAGATTGCGTATGTAGTAGAAAACTCTGTATATAACAATTCAAACTTAGTCCAAAAACGCTGATATGATGTCAGTGGCACGTACATTTGCGCCAGGATTCGATTGTTGGAAACTCGGAGACGGTGATTGAAATATAAACTAAAGGGTTATCAGTAGCAATGTACAAACGAGTTGTAAAATAGGTGCCTTTAGCAAGACAGGTCGCAGTAGCCGGATGAGATCATCGGAGATACCTTTTTTTGTTGTGATTTGCTGATAACAATGTATCATATAAAATAGGTTAAAATCCCGGCGAGCACATTCTTACGAAAAACTGTGCGCTCTGAAATTGAATATCACTTGTACCACCGTGAACGAAACCATTGTGAGCGAACCAATACACCTTAGAGTTCACTATAATGTTCGAGAGAACATTCTAGAAAACAGAACGGATTGGTACACTCGCGTTGGAAAGTGTGTGAAATCTACCAACCCGTATTGGCTAGCGTTGCCAGATTATGCTTATCCTTTTACCCTGAGAAGAGACCGTGTCCATTAGTGGGTCGAACAAAGATAGGTACTATGATGAAGTTAAACGACTCAATATCTATCATGTCTTCTCCTCTCAATATCTATCATGTCTTCTATCTATCTATCATGATCTTTTTGGACAAGAACTTATTTATTATTCGCTTCCCTTATTCCTTCCAATGGAAGATACTCTTATTTCCTGCATTCTTTCTATGAAAACAATAATGCAACAGAAAGTTAGAATTTTTAATCGCTCTAAATTAAAAAAATATATATATCAGTACATGAGATGCAGTAACGAGTGACCCTGTGTTGTCCGTATCGTTGATAAGTGTTGATCGTATGGCTGATCGTATGGGTGATCCATGTGCGAGCTGACAGCTTAATACGTTCTAGGGACAAGAAAAAAATTTGAGTAGTGTAGTCAGAAAATTGAGTGTATTAGATGTAAATGTACAATATAGAGTGCCACGAAATAACTACAACTAATATATACAATTATGGAATGTCCGATTGAAATGTATAACATTTTTAAAAAAGTACCCTTTGATTGGCTAGCTTATCTGCTTGTGTAGCCATTCCAGTGGCAAACTACACTAAATATGCATCAAACTATTCACATCTTCTTTAAACAAATTATACCATTCTTTCTTTGTTTAGTATAAATAATGTTAATATTTTTATCGACATTGGACCATCTCAAATCTCCCACGGGATGATACTAAAAAGCTCGGAAATAATAAAATGTATGCTGCCACGTTTATAAAAAAAAAAACTGCCAACTGCCATTGCATGCTCACGTTTATAAATAGAAACCCTTGGATTTAGGTATATCAATTAAATTAAACAATTATTGTAACCTCATTACAAGGTATAAAGTGTAAGTATAATATATATACATATATGTATTTCTTAAAATAGGGATTTCTGTCAATATTTTAAGTAATAATTAATGCCTGCTTTAATGGACTGATCGATTGCCATGCTTTTTAATTTGAGGGCGTTGTTTCAAGACCTATTAAGTGAGTAGAGACCACCGAAATTGGCGTTGTTGGCGTTGGCATGGCGTTTTTCTTCTAGAACAAGTTTAATGAGATCAGCGGACTGGAAGCTGTGGTATACCTTGTGCATGTTCAGCAATGAAGGAATGCAGACTGATCTGATGATTATGATAACTGTAGGCTAAGTTTTTGTTCAAATAGATGATTACAAAATAAATCGAATCGTCACTAATATGCACCTGAACATCTTGGCGAAGATTGCATCAACGTTCATTATTTAGGTTTTGACCATATCAATAAAGGTACATCGCTTAAACATGATGATTTAAATTTGCTTGGTTTTTTCCTTGATACTATTTTAGTCCTGACATTACGTACACATAAAACATTATTTTCTTATATTGTTTGCATTTAATTAGGTTAAACACATTATTCCCTATTGTTTAAATGTATCTCAATAATTGCTCAATTGCATGTCAAATTATTTTGTACTCTATAGTTCACAATAGATAGCACAGATACGAGGTACGGCAATAATTTCAATAGTATTTTCGTAGTGTAAAGGAACACGGATGAACATCAGAAGTTATACTCCTTTGGTTCCATAATACACTCGATCTTCGCATAAATGTCAATATAATAAATAAAATAATGTATTATTTTTGCAAACGCCAAAAATATAATAATTATGGACTCTGTGAACATTATGCGCTATTTCAAAAGCGCGCGAAAAATTCATGCGTACTAAAAACTTTTACCCTCTACTAACTACTTTTAACCTCAACACGTTTAACGAATTGGATTAAATGTATAATGTCCTCTCAAAATTACGTCTCTGTAAAAACAAAAACATTTTAAAATCAATACTCGTATGTCATCATAGAAGTATCCGTTACTGTACATTGGGAGTTGTAAATAAAATTCTACGCAACTGTACTTGAAATATATGTATAGACGTCCCCAGTGTCTAAATAAAATAGCTAATCTTGAAGAGAATAATTAAAACTCACGGGATGATATAACACTGTCTCATGTCATTAATATTCTTCGCAATCATGTCAAGGATGACTATTATTCAATTCACCATGACTGTTTATTCATAACACTTTCAATGGCCACCATATTTGTACACTCAAGGATGTTGTATAAGGAAACTATTATATTAATCTCTATCTAGCTGGAACACGTCATACATTTTTATATCAGTGGCTCGTGCGAATTGAATTCTTTTTATAACATTATATGTATATTTGTATCGCAAAAAAAGATGATCTATTATTATGAATTAAAAAATATCGTATGTATTTATGTTACAATTCAATGAAAATACGTAACTATAGGTGAAGGACATTATGGTCCTTATGATTAAATGTAGATAGGTATACGGCGCAAAGACAATTATCTACCATTGCCGTAGTGACAGTTCCCAAATAATCCTTCAGGTTTCATTAATAGCACATAAATAATAAATAGGACATAACGGGATTGAAAGCTCAATTTTATAATTAGAATATTAATATATTTTCATTGTAACATTGCAATGTTAATAAATATACATATTAAACATACTTTGATGACTGAATAAAGACCGATGATCTCAAGATCTCAAACATAGCCCCAACGTGACGTCACCCGCGATTTTTTTGTATCACAGTAAATACTAGACAGTTGGCGTATATTTCACACAATCCCAACTGGCTGTTAAATGCAAATATCAGATCACGCCAGCTTTCAATAAGATTGGTGGCTCACGTGACATCAACTATGACACTTGTATTACTAAGATAATTCGAAGAAAAAGCGCTGACTTACTTGTAGAACAGAAGCAGCTAGAGCAGTCATTGCCACCAGGAGTAGTTGCTCTCGAGCATAGTCGTGCAGTGGATTGCCGCAGCCGCGCTGGAACAGCGTGGTGCAATCCGCTGCGTAGGGTTTATGGAGTGAGTCCAAGGGACCCTGACCGCAGCAGGAGAAGGGCACGTGGCCAGACGAACTGTAGTCACCTGGGCCGCTCACGCCACAGCATTCAAACTGGAATGATTCGAACAAAATTAATATATGTAAATACATAATAGTTTAAAAAACGTCTCCGTATCCTCGATCATCAGGAATTGATCCGAAATACTTTAGACGTTTAAAAACCGGTAAAAATTTAACTCAAAGATTCCTTGACATACATACTTACAACCCAAGCTAATATAAGCGTGTTAAAAATGTGATTAATGGTTGGAAAAATAGATTTTTTTGTGTCATACAGAAATATAGATATGTAGTACGCCACTAAATGTTAAATTTAATGAATTTAAAACTTTAATAATGGAGAACAAAGTAATGATAAACAGTATAAGTTATATTAGGATTCTTTAATATAGTTAGATATTAGTACGGATTCGACTGCCTCGTTGGTCTAGTGGTTGCAAACTCGACTGCTGATCGAGAGATCCTGGGTCGACTTACGGGTCGGGTACTATTGGATTTCCCTAATTTAGATATTCTATTAAAAATAGTAAAAGTATCTCTGAGTCTGGACTTGTGCCGGATGCATACCGATAGGCTCCCCACCAATACTATGGTGGGACGTGAACGTAACAGTTGAAACACGGGGATGTACTATACTCCCGTTCCTACCCTTTCGAATATTACAGGCGTGTTATTGCACTAGTTTGGATAAATACCTTTACATGAAGCCGGTCCCATCTGATCGTGTCGGCGGTCGGATCGGTACCTACATGGCTTTGCTCGAAGTAAGACGACATGGTTGTCTTGATGTCTATCTCCAAGTTGTCCCACACCACCATCGCCCAGACAAAGCACGAAAACTCTATCACCACTACCACAACGATTAATAGGCCTGCCTGGAAAACAAATATTCTGTTTATTATTTTCTGTGTGCTTTATTTACATAATATAATCCCTATAGCTCTACACTTCAGTTCACAAAATGTTTGAAAATAATCTAGAATCATTTTCATTTCTGATCATATCACCTTATCGGAATGTACATGGACCATAACAAATGGAATTCAACATAATAAGAAATTTCCACCGATATACTCGTATTGCATCTACAATTATTAACAATACTGATGTTGTCTGCATTGTATGTATTCGTAACTCTATGGCTATAAAAGTTTTTTGATTATTGCTTATTAACATCTGAATCCAAAGATAAGGATGATCGTGGTTGTCCACTAACTAACAAACACGTGAAACGTCACATAAACCACCAACGCGCTTATCAACAAATGCAAATTATACAGCATTGCGTTAAAATCATTTAATCAAATCTTATTGATTGATCAAAATTGATTAGTAAATGGCCAAGACCAGATAATAATAAAATTTTTAACGATGATTACGTTTGTTTTATTGGTGATGGATTGAGATGGATGGAGATGTCCAAGTGTGTCTAGTCAATTGAATACATGTGTAGAGCCTTCGAATAAAGAGGATGCCAATCTGCTATATACGACTTTAAATTTAGTGGCCTGTAATAATTAACATGATTGTGATTATTTGTGATGTTATATTCAGTTACCATAATGACGTGAATTTGATGCATGGATCTCGCCGTTCTCCAACCGATCCACGCGATGGAGCATGTTATGATGGACATCATCAGGAGCAGTATAGCAGGATATTCAACATTGATCCCTATGAAGTGACGGTAGATGAACAGTTTGTAGAGCAGGAACCCGCTCGCTCCGAACAGTACCATTGCTGACATCTGTTGAGGAACATTGGAACTATTTGGTACTAAGTTTAACGCGACCAAATAACGTAGACCACTTATATGAAGACATCCTAAAATCTGTCCCTTTCACACGCACGCGTTCACTGTGACAACTAGCGCCCCCACATAAATAAATCTAGCAACAATACTATCAATTTATTACAGCAGAATTTACTGCGCTCAATTTAGTTTTGTTAAAAGTAAACGAGGTAACAAAAGCCAGTTTATTTATAAATAAATTACTCCTAGACGCACCGGCTCGGAAAGAAAAATAAAGCTGAATTACTCAACGCTTTCGCACTGCGGAAAGTTTGTTTAAGTGTTGTTTTACATGTTGTTATGACAACATACTTACCGCGCTGATTCAGCATAACGGGAATTTAATAAAATCCTCTAAATAAAATATACTCACAGCGAACAGCACGTTGAAGGTCAACACAAGATATTTCCAGCAATTTGACGAAAGAGCCATTGTATTTCGTGTTCACATGTCAGAGTTCTTGTTTGAAACTCGGCTCAAAACAAAGCGCGGCCGTTCCACCTCAGGGCACGTTTGTATGTCGCTCCGTCCGCGTAGCTCACGACTGATGCAACGATACCGATGTACAGAATTAAACGCACATTTATCTACTCCAATGTACATTAAAATCAAAACATATTTTAAAATATCGCTTCCAAACCCATTTTCCTAGGAATATGATTGTTGGAAAGTGATTCGATAATCCACATTGAAATGTTGTTATCAGCTTATCGTGATGATAAACTGAAACATACAGTTACAATATACCTGTTGTAATCTAACCTAGTTTATAACTTGCACGCAAAGAGTTTCCTTTTTGTATCAAACTACACAGTAAAAGTATTAATAGACTAATGACACTTCTATTTCTACTTGTGATCACGATCTCCCTACATTCTGTAAGAAGAGGTCAAAACGAAAATGAATGGGTCCTTTGTGCTGAAAAATAATTACCTATACTTTTATTGCTCACTGGGCTCATAACGAAATACTTAATACCTAGTTTGCATACAAACAATTTAGTTATTATCATTGCTAAAGTGTTAAATGTCTTAAAAATTATAAATTTATAAGCAAAAAGAATCCGGAGGCATGAACATTCCTCTTGAAATAGTTTTTAAGCAAAGCGTAAATGAATAGTAGGTGATAAAACTATTCAATAATTCTAAAAATAAATTGAGAAATAAAAGTAAACTTTCCTTGCGAGTACTTAGATACCTTTATTTAAAATAATATTCATGATAGGTAAACTAAATATTAAACATATCGTATTTCTTGAGCGTCTGGGTCAACGAAATATAAGGTATAAAAAAATCTGTACCTTCGTTGAATAATTATGAATAAAACAAGGTTTATTTTTATAACAGCTGTTCACCAGGTACATTAAATATTTTAAAGTACCTAATAATATTCACAGAAACACAGATTTTTTACCAATAAATCGGATAATTCGTCTACTTGTATGCTATGCATGTTCCTTTTTAAATCTTCTGCAATGTCCGGGCTGATGGGACCTACTTGTTTTGCAGTGCGCAACATAGCTCGCGCTTTGTCCAGATTTTTATCGCGCATAGCAAGTTCTGCAAGTATAGCCCAACCATCTGCTAACAGAGGCTCAGTGTTAACCGCTACAGCCGCCCAACGAACAGCTAGATTCTCCTTGCCTGCCATTGCATATACTCTTGCAATTGTGAGAGATGAACGAGCCGAAGGAGCCATTTTATGAGCTCGGGCTGCTCTCTGTAAAGATACTTCTGGATTCGTCTTAAGTCCACCTATGGCAGCACGTAAAAGCAACGCTGGACAAGAGTCCGCTCCAGCTTTATCTGCTTCAATCAAAGCTTTTTCACACTCTCCGTCCCATCCACGAGCATAAACCATACACATTGCTCGCATTTGTAACATGATGGCAGAGGGTCCAACATTTTTGATACCCTCATCGACAGTTTCAATTGCTTTGTCGAGCTTTCGCTTTAAAATATAAGCAGCACTCCGTAGGTAGAAAATATCAGGATTTAAATCCGTTGTTGTTGGGTTACGCGAACCCCTATTCACGCAACCCTCTTCAACACACATTAAAAGCCGTTCACTAAACTTATAACATCTTAAGCAGAGAAAGAAAGCCGATGCTATTAATATGGGATTGTGAGAATTCAAGACACCCGGAATCCAGAATACTTCTTCTTGTCCACTTGTATCTACCCAACGCTGTAAGTATTTTCTCCAATCTTTAGGCAATTCATAAGACTTTCGCATTTTCTTTGCTGAAACGAATGCTGCATAACTATTCCCATTATAGTGATGAAAAGCATGCAATGCGGCCCAACCAATCGCACACGTTGTCCCATCAGACGTATCACCTTTTACAGCAATGCGAAAAGCTGTTGCTGCTTTTTCACTAGCCTCTCTTTCTTTGTCAAATTCTGTAGCACCAAAAGTCCAAAGTAAATATCGGTTTCTTGTTTGATTTGCTAAAGCCTCTAAAAGGTACCTACGTGCTTCGAATATATCGTTTTCTTCAAGGCAACGCAACACCATTGAAAGTAGCACACTTGGGTGGCCTGGCAATGCTGTTATATTATTTTTCATATGCTCATTTGCAATCCTGGTATCTCCTGCTTGCAGATTTCTAGAAGTAGTGACACGCTGTGATGGACGAGCAGGCGGAGGTTGTGGAGCAAATGATGCTGTCACAGCCCGTCTACTGGATACATGCTGGCCTGTTACTAAATCTTGCCAGTCTATGTCTGAACATAAGTCAGGGGAAAATTGTTTTAACATTGTCCTTACTCGCATCAACAACCGATTAGCCGCCGTGCGCTTGATACTTTGAGTCATTTGTAACGTACCTTTGCAAGTTAAGTTACTCAGTTCTTTATGAATAGCTAATGCTCCGCTATCTTTACGAATTTTTCGTACATCAATCACAGGATCCTCTGGTATTGGGGTCATAGTCAAATTGCTAATAGGTGCAACAGGACCTTCCGGTACAGGAAATCCAAGGGATTCAAATAAATTAGTCATTTTTGCCTTTGAAACCAACGAATCGAATAAATCAAATTTAATTACCACGTACGCTTGATGACCGTTTTCATCCAGAACATAATCATTTTCTCGGACGCTAATTTTAGCACTCGCTGGGGGAAGATCTAAGAGCGGTCCGACATTTTCAGGTAAATCAGCTTCATTATAGAACAAAAGTTTTGCGCATGATGTTACACTAAATTGGCCAGGCTCTAATAGCACACCTAAATCTATAAAGGCCATGTAACGGCCACGTACCTCTATTTTTCCTGCTCTCGGCACACCAGCAATCTCAACTAAAAAGGTTGATTCCAATCTCTCACGTAAAATTATTGGATCGACAAGGACACGGCTAAAAGCATTCCAGTAAACTGAATTGCATTGTTCTGTGTCTAAAGATTCCAAATCTGGTGGAATATATTTGTCTTCTTTAGGCACATCAAAAGCAGTTAAAGATGCATTTCCACCGTTGCTGGCCGTTGCCCACAGAATTTTTTTGGATTTACTAGTACTTAATGACATACCAAAGTTAATCCCTACTGAGTCATGAACTCCATTTAACCCAATAGCACTTAGATACACCGTACCTTCTCTAGCATATGGCAAACATTGTGCGGATATCATTGTTAATAATACTGGTATTTTGTAGTTTTCGGAAACTCCAGGAGAATGGACGTGAACTACAATACCACATTCTATAAATTGTCCGGAGTTTAACGCAATCAGTGGTACATTAAGAAATATTTTCTCTTCTCCAATTACTAATGGAAATAAATCAACATTTCCTCCAGCTCGATTATCCACATTCAATAAAGGATCAGGTTCTCTCGCGCTCTTACCCCCTGCAGTACGAAGTAAAAATATAAGAGGCTGATTCGCCACAAGTGTTTGATAGTAAGGTTCCTCTAAGTTAATAGGTAATTGTTCAATAGTGTGAGCATATTCATGTTGCCATTTATGTTCCAATAGAACTTGACCATTAAATACTATTACAATGCTCCAATCCCCTGGACCAGGATTGCCTTCTAAGAGTATCGAAAGTCTGACAGATCGCGGAGTAACAATAATCATATCGTCGTATTCACCATACACACTAGACTTTTCTGTAAGCGGAGTTTTCTGGCCTTTCTTCGTATCCTTCGGTGGCATTTTTGAATATCAAAAAGGCCTCGAAAATGTTTTATAAATTAAAGATTAACGACATTAAATAATTAACAGAAAATGTTTTTACTTTACTTTTATAATATATATTACTGTTAACTGTTAAAAACAATCTTCTTATTATCGTCTACGACAAGTTTTTGATAATTAATCGAGCCCTGTATCACAAAAAACTGCAATGGTATTCCAACCATACGAACATTCCGTGACGTTGTCAATCTATGTCAATTGTGACAATTGACAATTATTTACTGTAATAGGACAGTTGACGTTTCGCGTTCGTCTATTTTGTTTTGTTACTTTTATTACCTACTTTAATATAAGTTCAAAAAATGATATAAAATGTATACGTTACTCCATGGTTTTTACAAATATTTGGTTCAAAAAGACGAATACTGTGTTTTAATTTTAGGACTTGACAATGCTGGCAAAACGGTGACATGAAAAACGAATTATTTGTATTGTATAAACTTTCCACAAAATATTTTTTACGTAAAATAATATATATTTTCAGACGTATTTGGAGGCCACTAAAACGAAATTTACCAAAAAGTACAAGGCCATGAACCCCAATAGAATTACTACAACGGTAGGATTAAACATAGGAAAAATTGATGTAGATGGAGTGAGGCTGAATTTTTGGGATCTCGGAGGTCAACAGGAGCTACAATCGCTTTGGGATAAAGTACATATTGTTAACCACCTATGATACCACTTTATGATTGCTTTTTTGTTGATAAACAATACTGGTGAAACATTCGGGTGTCCTACATCCCTTTGCCTACCTCTTCAGGGATTATAGGCCTGATGTTTCACTTTGTTATATTGATAAACTATATAAGGACTCTTATTTTAATCAATAGATATATAACATGGTACAAGCAATTCCACCTTAGTTCTCAGGTCTACAATTCCAGTCTAAATGAAGACCCAATATTCATAGAATGCAATGAAGTCTACATCTATTAAAAAAATATAGTAGCTCCCTAGTTGGCGAATTTTCTACCTACTTAGGATATATATTGCTTAACTTAATGTATTGCCTGGGTGTCTTGTGGCTAAGGCTGTTGCTGATAATACATCTATAGAAAATTCCTAAGCTATCAATACAATAACAACAAAGTAAAACATGAAACCACCATATTTTTATGTAAAAACCTGTAAAAAATAAACAGGTGTTGCTCTTCCAGTTGTCATCAGAGAATTTTAAATGTGTTGTTAAGCTTGGATGATTGATTTTAAATAATATTTGGAGTAACCTATATGTTTTCATAAAAAAAATTTGACAAAGTATCATCATTATCATCATCAGCCTATCTCAGTCCATTGCTGGACATACACCTTCCCCCAAGTATGTAAATTGACAATTAGTTGTAGTGCAATCAAAAACCAACTAATAGTCAAGACTTATTATTATGGAACATTGCCCTCTATTAACATGGTAGGATTAATATTTTTTCTAAAGTTTAAGTTGTGTATGATTGAACAATATATTGTATAACAATGTGTGGTTGATTGCGCATTAGTATAGGCAGATGTTTGGCATTGACTAAGCCTTTTAATTATAAGCGTTAAGAAATTGCTCATTATCTGTTTCAGTAATTTTGTTTTGTTCCAGTACTATGCAGAGTGTCATGCAGTAATTTACATTGTTGACTCTTCTGACAGAGAACGCATTTCTGAATCTAAAGAAACCTTTGGTTGGTATCAGAATTTTTTATTATACTAATGCATAAATTTGTAATCAGTATCTATAAATTACGAATTAGTGTAAGAAATTTCTATTACATATTACCTCTATCAAATGTATTATCAAAATCACTTATTTCAATTATAAAAACAATAACACCTTGTAAAGATGATTCATTCATTGATTTTTTCTTACATGCTACATGTAATAGTTATTATTGAAACAAGGGACTGATTGTTAGAAAATCTTCCAAATTTTCGAAATAATGGACTTTGTTGCATTTACAATAAATTTTCAACAACCAAATAATAATTATTTCAGATCGCATGATAGCTTCGGAGCATCTTTCTGGAGTTCCACTTTTGGTGCTAGCAAATAAACAAGACATTCCTGATTGCATGGGTGTTCACACAGTGAAACCAATTTTCAACCAAAATGCACACCTCATTGGCGCTAGAGATATTATGCTAATGGCTACGTCGGCATTGACTGGGTAATTAAACTCAATACTAATATCGCATTGTTAGAGAATCACCTTGGAATTCTACGCAAATAATTATATTAGTATATGTTTATTGTATTACAGTGATGGAGTCGACGAAGGTATAAGGTGGCTTGTGGATTGCATTAAAAGGAACAGTGTAGACAGACCAGCGCGTAATCATGACGACAACTTATGAATCAATAGCGACATCTACAACAGTACATACGCATCGTTCGCACCTACCTAATATGAATATTAATTAGCTTTCCTATTAAGATAATGATGTTGTGACTCGAGGCATTGTTTTGTACATACAGTATTGACATTTGAAAATAAAACATCAACTGAACAGTGTGTATATTGCTATCCCTTTCCAGTGATAAAAGGTACTTTTGATAAGAGATACGTAATTACTGGATATTTGAGGAGCACCTGCACCTGATAAAACATCACTGATAACAGTTCAGTTTGCACTGTCGTGAATTACTGCGGCATTCTAGTGAAATGTTATAGTGTTTACGTTTCAATTTATTTTGGGTATTATATCATAACTCAAAATGGCATATCCGATGTATGAAGTTGATTGGAGTGTATTACCACCAGAACAGAACAGAAGGTAGGTGAAAATAGGTATTTAATATACATACAAATTTATTACATTACAGAATAAAAACATAGATAAACGTAGCAATGTTGTGAAAGTTTTATGACTATTTTAGTAATTATTGCTTTGTTATGATAATGAGGAATTCTGAAGATTCATATTACTGAAAAGTCTCCACGTAGCGTCCGTTCAAATACGTACAAATATGCAGACGAGTAGTCTTGTCAACTGGTTTAGTCATAATAAAAGCTTTTTATTCAAAAGATAATATAGTGCAATAAAATGAAAGTAATCTAGTGTTGCAGTCACATAAGCATAATCAGATATAATTTAGAAGTAACTTTAATAATATCACGCGTTACTTAAAATAAAAAAGGCTATAAATGTTATAACGTCATGTGCGAATGCGAGAGCGAGTAAGGTGCGAGTCATGTCATGTCGATCGGCCATGTTGAATTTCTTGCAACGCAGGAAATGTCAGCTGGCGGCTGTCGTAATATTTCTTTGTAAAACTTGTAATAAAAGTATTGTAGAAGCATTTCTCTGTGATAAATAAATAAATCTCGAAACGTATGTTGTGATTGAAACATAGTTTGAAGTGAAAATATGATATTATTTTTTCAAAGGTGGCATGCGATTTCTCTTGCATTTTTATGGTTTGTGACGAGATAAAATGGTTATAAGTCTCAATTAGTTCTATTAGTAATATTTCTTGTGTGTATTAAGTTAGAACAAAAGTGTTTTAAAGTGATACTTATAACGTCAAGTGTTGAGTTTTGATCGGTCTGTTTTCCCTGTACGACATACACCTGCCGAGTACCCAAACGATACTTGAGCATTGCGATCTGAAGGGAGATCTGATTTTAATTATATTAATACACAAATACAATTGGACAAGATGAACGGCTCCGAATCCGGGTAATTTTATATTTCATGTATTTTATAACTATTGGCTCGTAAAGTTTTTTGCAACTTCTCAAGATAATCATTGATAGCGGTTTCATTCAATTGCATGATAACATAAACTATTTTTTGTAAATAATTATGTGCCTAGTTATACTTTTGGCTGATAAAATATATGAAATCTTACAGTTGCAACAATGCCACACATTGTTTGGACTTGAAAGGTAATCACAGTGAACTTATGAATATTTGCAGTCATTGATATGAGCATTTTTAGTATTCAGCCTTTTATGAGACTATACTAATCATAAACAATATACTATTGATTAATGGTTGAAACCAGTTCATTGAAAAACAAACTGATGTGTTTCTAAATTGATTATCAATCAGTCTCAATCAATTACAGTTAATAATCACAGGTCATAATAGGTCAGGAGTTTTGATATATAACTACTTATATGTATAAAGAAGTCTCAATAAGAGCAATCTGTTCTCTCTGCCTACCCTATAAGGGATCTGATGTGCAGATACATATTTATATGTAAAGAAGTTCAGCATTATATAAATATCTTACTCCATTTTTTAGATGAATTAAACATATTTCCTAATACTTGGATTTTTGATCATCTTGTTAGATCACTGGGATACCATGATAATTATAGAATTAAGTATATTGGAAATAAAATATGTTACAGATATATCTGTGCTTCGTATCATGTGAAAATATGACCAAATGCTAAGCTGCCTTCAAATAAAAAAAAATAATGCATGTTTTAAAATGTAATGATATTCAGTAAACAATAGATAGTGTATAATATTTGAATTGGAGTATCAAAAAAAATTTCTTCTTAAAGTATAAATGATAACTTTTCTTAAGTTAAAATGATATGACAGATGAAGGAAAAAGAGGTTGGGCCAAGAGAATACACTTATAGGTAATATAAAGTATGTCATTGTAATGTAGGCATTGTGTTCAGAGCTATTGTACTGATCAACAAAGCTCTGACATTCAGTATTGTGTAGGGCAAAGGACATGATGTGTGCATTCAGCATGGATCATTGTTGTATATTGCTGTAACATCATAAATTTATTGAACTTAGCATAATACTTCATTAATTAGTATTTCTGTTATTGTACTATCATGCCTTATGGGATCGGCAGAGAGCAGTGTATCAAATATATCTATCCTTACAGATGTGTGTCTTCTACATTCATCATTGTCTATAGAAATAATACAACTACAAATATATGCCTACAGTTTTCAATATTCTTTAAACAATGCTATAAAATTGCCTCATCATTGTATAGCTATATATGATATTGGTTTGTGATATAAGAATAACTAATTTATCATTTTGATGTTGTTATTGACTTATGTGAACAATGATGTTTTTCAATCATCCAATCAACAACTCCATCATTCCAATGTTTATATATAATTATGTGTTATTCTAAACATAAAGGAGAATAGAGGTGGACTTAATAATTTGTCTCATTCTACATTCCACTTTTGAAAGATACTAAAGTTTTAGTAGAGTATAGTACACACAGACAGTATATAGTATTCACTATAATATACCAATATAGTGCGTAGTTTCAATAAAGTCTTTTGTCAATGACAAATCTTACAACTGTAGTTACTATTATCATTAACATTATCAGACCTTTGTAGTTCTCCTTTAAACTAAAAAAAGAACCTCTGAGATCCCTGAGAAGCTGCAACCTGTATGAAGCAGTGCAACAATAAAAGAGTCAAAAGATCTTAACATTACATTACACCTGTAATCCCCAAAGGGGTGGGTAGACAAGTGTAGTAGTACAATCCCACATTTACATTTATGTCCCATGAAATAAGTGGTGAGAATTATCCATACTTTACATGTTAAAATTTTACAAGAAATATTTGGTTATGAACATCTGAAACTAATCTGATGTACCTGTTATCAAATAACTATTATCACTTTCTGAGTAAGAGCAGCATGAATTTTTAGATAATATGTTTACATACTTCATTAAGCGAGAAATAAATATGCAGAACATTATTTACTATTAGTGTGTTTACTGTGTAATATTGTCACAGCTGTTATGCCTTGATAGTGTGCATAAAATATACATGAGGATCTCTTTTAGAAAAGAATGATGGAAAAAAATCTGATTGCTCTTATTCAGTCCTATTTGATGTACAACATAAATGTAATAAATAGACCACAGTAACCATTAATTGTGGGAGTTGTCAGAAATGAATTTCAATTTGCTCACAATCTAAAGAAATTAATGAGAGGTTCAATGAAGGATTTTTAAATTATATTGCTATTTGAAATCATTAAACAGTGAACTGAAATTTCATAAAATGACAATTATTTGAAATAAAAAAGAACAAATGATTTTATTGACTTTGCAACCTACTTACACAGACACACCTATTTGGCATTATACTCAGAAAATAATACAATATTACTTAGTATCTATGAATTATACATACATACATATGTCCCATAGTAGTTTGGCAAGTGGCCAGACATACACCATACAACATTGAACATCGCTCATGACATACAATATTACATGTTCTGTTTTTAGTGCTGTTTGTGTCAATAGCATTTCATTTGCTTCAGGTTCAACCCGGCATTCAACATTGCCACAATCAAGCAAGTGGTAAATGAGGCCATAGAAAGAGGTGAGTACTGTAAACACTTGCTTTAAATTATCAATACTTTATCTGTATCTACTTTAACAGGTAAACATTACATGACAATGTTTGATGATCAATGATTCCACTGATTTGGTTGTGTGACATTTCTCACTGTACTCAATGGCTGTACTCTGCAATCCTTATTTTGTTGAACACTGAAATATTGTACTAAGGTTTTTGATCTTTTGTTTTAATATTTCTCACATTCAGCAAAGGTGGGATTATTGGGTTTCATTACTTACCTGGCTACTCTTTGGCAATAGTTGCTTCTGGCAAGGGCAGGAAACCTAAACTCAGTTACCACTGATACAATATGTTTCATGGGTGTAGTTAAATTGTTCTTTAATAGTGCATAGTGCATATGGTTACACAAATAGTTCACTATAAAATAAGATTTTGAAATATTCAATTTAAGCCATGATGCATGGGCCTGCAATCACATTGTTAACAATGCTTGTTTCTTATGGTTTCTCCATGGTAATATTAAAGACGTGGTTGAGAAGAAGAGGTGGCTAAATATTATATGAGCATGTTGGCACATACCTGTATTACAACCCATTGTAGGTAGTTGAGAACTACTATTTCATACTTGCCTATTGCAAAATGCTTACTTCTATGGGTACATTGGAATTAAAATATATTAGAGTGGGATATTGTTTAATATTTGGATTATTTTATCTGACTACAATTAAGTATGTAATAAATTAGGTATTACATATATTTATGTATCACTGCTGAATATGACACACCAAGTTAATTTTATCTTTCTATCTTTATTAGTATTTTACTATGTATTAACTACCAACATTTATAAATGGCACTTTGTTTTTTTACTAACATTGGGATTTTAGTGTTGAAACATAATGAAAAATACATTTATTCAATACGGAGCTTGTAACTGGCTTAAAGGTGTACTAAAGATTTTTTAAATGATTCATTCGTTATTTATCCTTTACCGATAACATACGCTCATAATTTAATTCATCTGTTCCTCCCTAAATATGTTATTTTTCTTATTTAAATGTGTGTAGGATAGCTACTAATTAATTTATTTTATAGGTAAATCATGTTCACATTGATATGAATGTAATTAATAATAAAATAAAGAATAATAATACAAACGTAATATTGCAATCTGATTTTACATGTTTAAAATTATACATCGTCACATGTCGTTGCTCAGTTACCCTACAAAATTAGAATTAATTAAGTATATAGGGTAAAGCCACAAAATAACGACCGCGGGCGCTCGATGCGTGCGCTCTATTTTCTAAACGCGACAAACAAGATTAATAGAGGTATCAAAATATTTTGTTGCTGACTAACGGGTCTTTATTAATTTGTTAATCTCGCCTCAACTACACCGTAATTTGATGTTACCTAATCGTTTTATGATTTAGGATGATGCTCGAGATTAAAAGCGTTAATTAGGATTTATAGCATTAAAATATGTTTAAATTTTCTCGCAGGTACCACATATTTTGACTAAACATAACTTTCACTTCTTACATATGATTGTATGTAACTTTGAGTACTGTTACGTTCATTAATATATGTACTTTGTTATGCCTTTATTATACAAGTATTAATCTCTTTTATTTGCTGTAAATTTGTCCTGGAACGAATGCATAGATTTGACGTGAGTATTCAAGGTTTAAGTACATAATTGATAAAATTTGGCATAGAAATACAAAACATGTAATTAAAATAATGCCAATACCACGTATAATATGTGATTTTATAATTTTTTCCAACATAAACATGATTTCCTTTTTTGTTATTCCAATGAATGTCTCCGTACGATTTTTTAATCCTTACATTAATTATCACCCTACCCCGTAAGGGACTTGAAGGCATGAAGATATGTATGTACATTAATTATTATATAATTGTTGTATATTAAGTAGTCAGTTAAAGTAAAAAGCAGAAATACTAATACGGAATGTAGTAGATAAACAAACGAATCCTTTAAGCCAGATTAAATTCGCCCATCAATTTATCGCTGTCCATCGATATTTTCTCGTTAAAGTTTCAACGCGCAAATCCCGCTACGCTTAGCTTGTAAGTTAACATAACAAATGCACTGATGAACGCTTTATGTGTGTGTCGTCCGTAAACAGTCGCGCCGGTTTCAGTGCGGATGACGACGCCTACCAGACTCAGAGATTTGATAAGACAGATCCGTGCCGCTCGCACCGCGGCCGAAGAGCGCAGCGTTGTCAACAAAGAGTGCGCCTACATAAGATCCACTTTCAGGGAAGAGGATAGTGTTTGGAGGTGGGTATCACGTCTTCAATGATTTGAATGGCTTGAAATTCCTTTTTACAGTTAGATTTTTATTTTTTATGGTCTGTGAAACATTTGCAAAATACTACAATCGTTTATTTTTATAGCAAAAAACCATTGACCTCTTTCAGTCTTTACTGACCAATTCATACATACATATTGTCTTATAATACATTTTGTGATTTTACACTAGTACCAGCACAAGTAAAACCTAAATTGGAATCTTGAAGGTTAATGCTCTTTGAAACCCCGTATACACCTTTTTATAGTAAAAAGACATTGCAATCGAAGAGGTGGTACAACAAAATGTAGTAGTTCCATTAATCTTACATATAATGTATACCAATTACAGCGTTATGTCCCTTAGAACAAGGTCGGTAATATGTTACAATATTATATCGGTATTTACACGTAATGCTTCACCGCGTCTAGATTAATATACAATCGCTTAACAATAATGAACCCGACGACCCAGCCTTAGTGTGGGTGGATGTATCTTATTGTTTTAGTAACATCTGCATAGTAGGTCATTTTCCTCCGTCGACCGCCTCGGTTCAATCATTGACTTACGTATTTGCTGGCACGATTTCAAGATATTTAGATAGAGTATCTTAGGTTTTAAACACAATTGATGTGTTGTACCGCGCTACTCTCTCTCGCCTTAGCGTTATTACTCCCATCTGATTCTGGGGTCTGCTTTCCGTATCCTCTCTCTCCACTTCACGCGATTAGACACGTCGTTCGCGAAACTTTGCAGTCAGTCATGTCTTTCGCTGTAGTATCTGCCCATCTCGTTTTCGGTCTTCAGATCATAGCGATCCGGTTCGGTTCAAATCGATAGCGATATTTTCGATGTATTCAGATCTCCTATTTACGTGTCCGTACCATCTCAGCCGACTCTCTTATATCTTATCGGCGAAGTCACGTACCCCGAGGCTACCGCGAACGTACGCGTTGCGTATCTCATCGGGCCTCGTTACTCCGCACATCCACCGAGGCATTTTCATTTCGGCGACTTGGACTGAACGGATATGGCTTTGTGTCATAGCCCATGTTTCACTCCCAGAAGTTAAAACAAGTCTCATTATTAGCCTTATAATGATGATCTTATATGCCAAGCCCTTAAGCATTACGGACATCCTTCGGTCATAGGTAACGCCAGTCACTTCCCTCCATTTTACCCAGACAGTTGCGTATTCGGTGTTGTATATTTACCTCCAAAGTTCCTGAGCTCTGCAACATGGTATCTAAATATCTGTATTCGTCACATCTAGTGACTTGTTGTTCATCGAGGATGAGAGGATCTTCAAGCCGGATAGATTCGTTGCGCACGATGTATCGTGTTTATCCCAACACTTAGCACCAGACCACCTGTCTGTAACTGACGTTTCCATTCCCCGTGAACTACCTCCAACTCTTTTCGGGATGTTGTGCAGATTGCTACATCATTTGCGTAAATGTCCGTGGTGCTTTGGTTTAGACATGTTCAGTGAGTGCATCCATCACCAGGCAGAAGAGGCGTGGACTTAGTAGAGAACCTTGATGTATACACCTCTGCGGTAATTGTTATTGGTTCCGTTTGGACCACTGTAGATGTAGCGTGCTACATTAGTCTTTCTATACATTTAGTCATTCATTCTCTATTTTATTCAATAGTTCATCTATTCACTCATTCAATATCTAGTCATTCATTAGTGCACTGGTTTTTTCATTATTTATGCATGTTGTTGTGTTTTTACCCTAGATTAAGACAGTATTTCAAAAATAAGGATATAATTTATGTATTAAATATTGCAAGCAAAGAGTCCACCTAACAAAGTTATATTTACAATCACTTAGTTTCGAAAACTTACATGTTGTTATAAAATACATTTTGTCATATTTCGTTATTGTAGCGTAATTTTATTATAAGACTAAGAAATAATTATTTCTTTCATGATCTCCGTTAAATATAATAATTACGAGAAGTTTAAATTGCGTTCATACTGCTACACTTATTCTAGATGCATTATGTATTTTTATTACAATGTATATCCAATTATTATAGTATAAATGCATCATCACGGAGTTTCTCTTTCCTTCCTCATTATGTCTTGTTATAGTTTCCCATCTTGTCAATAATGTTGCTTATATTTAATATATCATCACGCTAGGTCCTTTACGTGGTAGACGAGAGTGAAGACTTCATAACGACCTGATGTGCTCATTAATGTGTTCGCATAATTAATGACTGGTCTCTTGACTTTATCTTATCCAATATATTCTTGAGGGTACTCAGAGTACATTATTAAAACTATTGTACGTAGCTTATTTGTTCATAATTCTTCTTCATCACCCAGATGCCGCAATATCGCGAAGCTCCTCTACATCCACATGCTGGGTTACCCGGCCCACTTCGGCCAGCTGGAGTGTCTGAAGTTGATAGCGAGTCCACGTTTCACGGACAAACGCGTTGGCTACTTGGGCGCCATGCTACTCCTCGACGAGCGACAAGATGTCCATCTGCTCATTACCAACTGTTTGAAGAAGTGAGTCCTTTTATAATTATTATATAGCTTAAATAGCTATTCAGACAATATGTATATGATATACTGTATAGCTATTCAGATAGTATGAGCTTTATACAGCTTTATTCACAAAAAGTGAACAGTAATATAACCAATTTTAAATGATGCCTGAGTATTATAAATACAAACTATAAGAAACATGAGCAATTACGTATAAAATCAGTCGATTAGCATTACACACAGAAAAACTGGCGAAAACAATTTGTAAAATTAATTTTAGGAAAAATATTAAACAAAATTACATGTCAAATTACAATAAAAAGTAAAATAATGCTATTGATATTTTCGTCTGTTATGTAAATTAATAACTATTTGGAAAATTAATTTATTGGATTTCTAACGTAAATTTTAATAAAATGCAATTAATTAGCCAGGGCCGTAATAACGAATTGTTTAACTAAATGCAAAATATAATTACTAACCCAGCAGATTTAACAAATGTGTGCAATAGATTTTCATAAACATTTTGGATATAGTTTTGGCAATTTGTAATTATAACATAACATAATATCACGACTATACTCCCCTGTAAGAGTGGGCAGACGAGTGCAACACATACCGAAAATTTACTAGTTATTTTTATACGTACCACGATTTTTAGAAGTGATTTACAGATAGATTTAAAAATAGATAGACAGATTATCGTTGTCCATTAGCCACAGTTCTGACAACCACCTTCCGCCTCTTTTATACTCATCAAAGTCCTGATAAATCATGGTTATTGAAAAAATGTAATGAACAGTTTACGACGTAGAAATGAGAACATCATAAAACGTGTACGACGTCAGTATAGTCGATAAAGTTAGAAATCATATTATGATAATTAAATAAGATGGAGTAACTAACATTCAGGAACGGATGCTTAGATACATACATACGTATCTCCCCGTCAAATCCCTTACGAGGTAGGTAGAGAGCGCAAAGTACCAAATATCTGTCGCCTTGCAGACCAGTCGTGGTTCTTGCGCATTAGATGCTTAGACAGTTTGATCATTCGAAGACTTAAACAATGCACAATAACGAAAGACAATTATAATGTCCAAAACGATAATGAGTATGAAAAGCGTGGTAAATTAGAAGAAGCATATCAGGTCTGTAAATATACAGATATTATCTCATTTCTCTCTGCTCACCCCGCAAAGAACTCAGCGTGTCGATATGTTAAGAGTACAATAAAGATGTATAATGCTACAGGAAAAACTGACTGACAGACAATGGTTAAGACTCGCCGTTGCGGGCGAGTAAGATGTATCTTTCGCATTCAGACCACGTAGTGGCCATTCGATTTATCTGCACTCATGCATACTGTGACGTAACGAATATACTATTGTTCATATATTTTTAGAACTAATACGAAGTAACAGCAATAACTATGTTTAACACTGATCAACTTATTGTTGACAACAGCAATAACTATGTTTAACACTGATCAACTTATTGTTCACTTTTTGTTTTTTTTTTGTTCTATTATTATTAATAGGTATTACATGTGGGAGTACTATAGGCTTTGTTTAGATGTAGTATTATGTTTATAAATCGTTGCGCGTTGCGCTTTCTCTTTCTTTCGTTTCTTCTCAATTATTGTAGCTACATATCGCTCATTTGCGATTTGTGTATAATATCTCAAAACCACTATCTTTTAGAAAACAGCTCACTATGACTATTATAACAGTTATATATCATAGAATAGTTTATGAGTCATTTAACACTATAATAGTCATCGAATAGTTATGATTTTAAATTTTTAACTTTTTTCTGAAAGACAGTGTTTTTGACATATTACATTCTAGTCGCAAATGAGTATATGTAATCATAGTACGTTTCGGACACTTGAGTAGTTAGTACCGTATAATAAGACGACTTCGCGGCCCCAATGCAAAAGTTATCGACCTTTAGCATCCTCTGTACATGCGCTCAGCGTGTTTACAAGCCAATCAATCTGGCAGCACCATTCAGTGTATGTATACGTCGTTTTATCGAATTAATGATCCATAAAGTTCGTTAATTAATCAATAAAAGAGCGCAAGGCGCCCTGCTGTCAGATGTTCTGATGGCCTGAAGAAGACAGCGGGAAGCTGCTGGGAAGCCCAACACCAGGAGGAGTGGCGCCGATTAATGGAGGCCTTTGTCCAGCAGTGGATATCTAGAGGCTGATGATGAAAGTTCGTTAATTACGCTCTTTAATGTATCAATCAAATGATATATCTGAGTCACAGTTGGTTTTCAAAGCACCAGCTGATATTTGGCTTTGAAGAATCTTTTTAATTTTGTTTTTACTTGAAACGGTTACTAGTCTGCTTGAACATTTAATAATTACTCGTGTTATATTACTTTCTTAAGTCACTGTCGTCGGTCTTGTCTGTTCCGAATCACTAAACCGATTATGATGTAATAGCTGATACAGTCTGCAATTGTAAAAAGGATTTAAACTACAGGCACTAGGCAGTCCTCGACTTAGGTCGTTTCCATTTACGTCGTTTCGAGTTACGTCGAACATCGTTTTGACATTATTCCGGCATCTGAGAATTCCTTGAGTTTTACATGTAAACATATGAAAAAATATGTGTCGACTTACGCCGTTTCGATTTACGTCTCGGATTTCGAGAATCTAACATGCCGTAAGTACGCTGTACGAGGACTGTCTATACTTAATTACATTTTTAAGTAATTCGTTAAGTAATTTGAGAATTGTTAAGGCTTCTGCGCACAGGCAGACTTAGGCGTCGGCTAAACTGGAATTATTACTACCACAAACAATAGGTACCATGAATATGTTAAGTAACAATGGTTTTTGCTTTACATATACGTCGAATGTAGACTGTCATTGAGACCTCATACAAAAATTGATTGACGCTTCAAAGTCATCCATTTCATACAACCACCACGGTGAGTTTTATGTATGTCTAATGTTATGGTGGAACATAGTCAACTTAATGTTATTGCCAAGGTTTTTTATCAAAGCCGTGGGTTTATCTAGACGTTTTATCGTATTCGTGTCGGGAATGGATTTTTAGGCGAATTTATTAATCATTATATACACACATACAAGCTCTTGTATACTAAATATTTGGTTAATGTCAGAAACGTAACGATTATTTCACTTTTAGTAATCAGTGTAAAAAAACTTGTCATATTATTAAGATCTTGGATTAGGAATGTATATTAAGGTTTTCCCAAATGGATCTATAATATATGTTTCACGAAAGCATATTACGATATATTATTACAATATATTTTCAAGAGAAGCGTCCGAGTGATCCACACGTAGCTATAATTATATATTATCTTTGTTGGGTCGTCAACGCAATGTAGACAGATCATAGCAAACATATTTCTTTATTTCGGTCTGCTAAGATCGTAACATCACGCCTGTAATCCTTGAAAGGGTAGGTAGAGATTTGTAGTACACTCCCACGTTTCACCGATTACGTGTAAGTCCCATGGAATAGATGGTGAGCTTATTGCCATACACCGGGCAACGCAGCCAGAGTCTGAGTCACTACTAGAAATTCTAAATTAGAAAAATTCAATAGTACCCGACCCGGGATTTGAACCTAGGACCTCCCGTTCGGCAGTCGTGCTTGCAACCACTCGACCAAGGGACAATCAGTGTCATTTGACATTAGAAAATATTATAATATAATTTCTAACAACAATAATGAATTAGTAACGAATTTAGTTAAAATAAAGTCACAACCAAAATTTATAATATAGTTTTTATACTAAATTTCGATAGATATTAAATGAAAGCCGCAACAGTGATTCGGTAGTCAGAATAGCCTGTTCGTGTCTGTCTAATTTTAACCCGCAAGAAGTATTACAAAAAACCAATTCAGCTAATGTCCAGTGAACGGTATCCTTGACCTCTATTTTGTATATGATACTTTTTGCTAACCGTCTGATCGTATTGTATAATAGTATACAATTAGCTAATAATCGATAAATCCTACGTCCTATCAACCGTTACAAAATTATTCCAAATTCAAAATGTATACGCTCACGCTATGCACCGATCGAACGCACACGTACGAAATAAAGCATACACACACAAACGTCTGCGACACCCACACTCAGCCAGCGTGGCAGAATATAGCCTTAAGCCTTCTCATTCTGAGAGGAGCGTCGTACAGTGGAACATAAAAGGGTATAATCATATATCTTCCCTCAAAGGAACATCGTGAAAGCAAATAAGCTTTATGATACTTCACGCCTTTTTACGACTGTGAATATATTGGTGTAAGCTTCAGTCATCAATATCTGTTTACGTACTCACTCGCCTGTCAGTACATCTTTTATCTTCTGAAAGTGTTATTTCTAGACACCAATTTCAGACATTCCTAAGTAAGCATTATATTTTGATCCAAAAATCTATTAGGTCACATCATTTAGCTACGCCAGTTATGGTGCTAGAATTTTTTTCAAATTTGGATTTCAAGACCTGAGTGTGATGACGCGGGTCAGTACAAATTGATTAAAAAAATGAGAAAATAAAGTTTTAGCGCGCTTGCCCCTCTGTTTAGTAGTTAGTACGTGGTTTGAGTCGAACACGTAAAAAACGTATATTTATATTTATCGTATTACGTCGTACTCGTTCACGTCCAACTACATGACAAGCTTAATGTGCTTTTTTCTTTTTTATTCATACTATGTTTAACCTAAAACTAGATAAAAGATAACTTGGAATAAATGGTATATGCTTTAAGGTCGTTATTTGTACATAGAGTCCAGTTTCAATGCCATTGTTTGAACATGTACATATTTCTTAAGTTCTATAGTATTTATCAGTTGTCCAATCCCGTCTTCGGAAATATTTAGAAAGCGCTTTGAAAGCCTTGATAACCTTGAAAACTTTATTATTTCATAAAAATACACAATTAACGGTTACTGCTCCGAGGGTCAAATGAGTTTAGATCGTATGCGATAAACAGCTGCGACATTTATATTCAACAAAATAATGAGTAGCCCCACGAATGTAATCGACTTTCATGCTACAACACATTCTAAGTCGTATTTATATTGGAAGACATTTGGGCAGGTTCAGTTCTCTCAACAATACTACACAAATTAATTTTACAAATGTTTTCATTTATAATCCGTATTGTAATGTAAATAAGATCTATTTTGGCATGCAATTGACTGTGGTCTGTACGTACCGACCGTGGGCGGACCATCCGCACCCTTGGAACCATCAGCCCGACCGCGTGGATCTGATTCACGATTTATTTCCAACTTAGCGTTATATAATTCAGGTTTGATCATTTTATTTATATGTAACATCACCCTAGTAATCTGCGAATGGGTAGGCAGTGGTGTGTAGTATACTCCTACGTTTCACCAGTTACGTTTCACGTCCCATGTTGATGAGCCTATTGTTTGGTTATCCGAAACTATTTATGTATTTATATTTTATCAGCATCAATATTCATTTTTTGTGTGCATTTTTGAATGTTTTTTTAATAAGGGTTTTATGGCAATTGGAAAATCGTTTATACATCAATGTACAGTTTAATAATAATTATTATTATTAATAAAGGAACAATGGCGCCAAAGTCACTTTTATAATTTTGTTCCGTCCATTTTGAAGTCAAAGTTTTCGCGCGTTCTATTTTATGGCCAATTGATGCTCTAATTCCGGAAGTTGTTACTTATTTGTAATCCATTT
>DWEC01000013.1:0-30826 GCA_018245735.1 Microceris miodesmiata
ATTCCGGCAATTGAAAGGTTAACATGTAATTTGTGATGTTTATTTATAAAAGTATGCAAGTACATATATGTTTCTACAGTAGCCTTATTAAGTTTTAATTGTAGCTCAATGCGTGCTTATCTGCCCTTGTGTGGAGACCACCAACCGCATCCTGCGCCTTTTCAGTATGTCACGTGCAAGCGACAAAGTAAACAGAGTGCAATAAAAGCAATTGTTTTATTTTCATTGTTTTGGCTGTTCATAATGAATCTTTGTCCACCCGCTGGGAATGTTCTACATTTTCAAAAGTACTGCATGTGCAATTAGAACATGTTATTAGAAAAAAAGAGTTTAGTATATTCGGTAGTGAACATTATAAGTTAGACAAGTGAGTTAAATCTACGGGTGTATAACCAAGTTTTCATTTAGGGGCATACCTGCACCCAGGACGACCTAATGACTGCCAGTGATGAGGCAGTCAGCGTGGCAAAATTATAAAACGTGTTTGTCATCGACACGCTAAGAAGATTTAGGGGCAAAGTGGGAAAAAAATATGGTGTATCATTTAAGAATTAGTTTAATGATGCCCTTTCAATTGATAAATTGTTAGTAATTTACCTATTATTACAGTAATTAAGGTGACGAAAATGCGTTCCAAATAACGTCATGTTCAGTATTGTAGCTTATGTGAAATTTGGCTACTAATTAAGTAAATGTACGAACACATTATATATTCAACAATCTACGTGCGACGCATATTTAAAATTCCTTGATTGATTTACACCCTAAATCGCTTAAAATTAAAGTGTGCGTTATTTTCTTGGCTTCTTTAGAATTAGATAATAAATGAATTAGGTAAATCTTTTGTCATGGGTAATATTTTAAAAATTTAGGTTAAAATTTTATAGCTTTATTCACCTTGTAGTTGGTTTATACGAACTTTACTGAATTGCTAATATTGAACATTTTTGAGACATATTGGATAATAAACAATTTTATATCTCTAAAATGATTTTGTTTTGCCCATAATAAATTTATTTTCGTTCTTTCGCCGTAATAACTTTATTATAGAATTTGTCTAATCCCTACATGTGATACTGATTTCTTATACTTTTAAAGATTCTAAGCAATATATATATATATCGAAAAGTTCTGATTTGTTGCAAATAAGTTGCATCTTTGAAAAATATATAATTTATGGGATTATTAAGGTTATTTTCAATTGTTAAATTTTTATTGCTTTAATCGGGGAGGGTTCGCGTTCACTAGAGGTTGGTCAACTTATACCTCGGAGCAGCTAAATGACGGCCAATTGAAATCTCATTGAACGATACCGAAGTGTTAGCCAGATTGCTCAAATGGCAGGTGGCGTTTACCACCCAGCTAGCTGCCTGCTTAGTTGCTCTGTCATGGCTGGAACCCACCGTCGGTGGCGGGGCGGGGCCACCGACCTCATGCTACACTCTGTCCTTTTGTCCCGTGCAAGCGACAAAATGAACAGAGTGTAGCATGAACGGTTTTTTGTTTTCGTTATTCTTATGCCTTAAAAATTAACTATTTGCCCTCTAAAAATTCTAGGTAGTTTTTCTGTAGTTTAAGAACAATGTGGTTATAAAATATTTCTCTATTAAGTGGATTAGTTAAGGTATGATTATAGTATATTTCTCTATTAGGATTAGTTAAGTTCTTAGTAGTAGTTAGATGTTAGAACTATTTATTTAGGCGTATTTAACCGTATGTTAACTTAGTGGTAAATTAGTGTTAAGCGAAGGACATTTAAGATCAGTGCGCACTATGTCAGGGAGTAGAAACTTATTGAGTGGTTAGCATACATATTGGACTACTAAATGTGCTATGTAGGGTTTAATAATCGGCTTTTGTGGAAACTATATAAATACTGTCATATTCTTTAAGTATATCTGATATTTCATTTAGGTGCGTTTTTATTTCAAACCTTAATGTGTAAAAATATTTTCGAGGTAATTTATTTTGTGTTCAACTTCTACTACAAAATCTTTTTTAGGTAACTTTTTGTTAGGTATTTCAACTTTATCACAATTGGTTTACTTGAATACATTTTTATTTGTTCCTTTTTTGTGAACTAATATTTATTTATTAAGTCGGTTCTACTAATTTGTCGATTACTACATTATTTGACACTCATCTTTTATATCCTTTATTATTAACTGTACTTGTATATTTTTTTAGGTGTATATTTATGTAAATTTTTTTTTCCAATTAATAACATATATTTTTAGTCTGTTTTTTTTGCGGCTAGAAGTTTTATTGATATTATGACATTTTCGTTCACATTTAAACTAATTCTAAATACTAAGAGTAGATATTTCGTTAGCACACCATCAAACTGTCATTGCATCATTTTGTTGAATATTCCCGTGATTTTATTGGAAAAGTACTTTTCATTCTTTATAATAACATACGGTAAATGTCAAATGAGGTATCACTATAATGGACATTATCCAATTATAACCTCAGTATTGATATATGCCTTTGGTATTTGAAATCTCAATTTCATAATACTTCCGTTGTCTGGACGGATATTCAAATTTCTATAAAATATTCTCATCATTCCTAACACCTGCTGTAAAATATTGGACTTCGCTTTCGTAAAATCATTTATAAGCAAACAAGGGAAACGTAGTCATTTCCTTTTATTAAACGGATATCTGGTAAATGTATACAGTTGAATACAGCGTGCTTTTGTACATGAAGTAACCGAGCTAGTGATAGTAATCGTAAATTCTGAAATATAACGAGATGGATCAAGTCTTTTGAAGATTGGATAATATATCAGGCAAATAATATTAAAGATTACGTAAGCGGGGAGGTTTCACATTCGTGTAATAAAGGCGTAAGATCTAGTGCCTGGGGGGTGGTAGACCAGTGGTAAACTAATACTCGGCGTCACAGTTCGCATTGTTTGCCATGCACTTGACGCAGTCAGTGTGCACCATCTAGCGTCTCGTATGGTCGACTATCTCTTCACGATGGTTGGAAATCACCGTCGATGGCGGGGCGGGGCCACCGACCGTATGCTGCGCCTTGTTATACTGTCACGTGCAAGCGACAAAGAGAACAAAGCGCAGCATTAGCGGTTTTGTTCTGTTAGTTAAGCTCTCTATACGTTCCAGTGTAACTTTCTCTTCCAAATTTATCTCTCACCACCTTTTTTGCTTTAACATCGTTCTTTGGTCAAATTTCTCAGTAATACATATGTACATTGAAGACATCTGTGTTCGTTTACTATTATATATTCTATATAATCTTTACATGTAATCTTATGTGTAATCTTTACATATAATACGACATGTAAAATAGAAGCTTAACGAAGGTAAAATGTTGTGGAAATTGTCGGAAATATGTATTAAGGAAGCAAATAGGTTAAGCACACTATATACTCGAAATTATGTACTCGTAAATCCTAGAAATATATTTAATTCGGTCAGCCTTTTTTACTCTTCACATACTTTAATGTGATTATTTTAAAATCTTTGAAATATTGTTTAATAATTAATAAGTGCATTATTTAGTATATTTAAAAAGTATAACTGTAAAGGTAACTTTATTTTTTCAATAAGCTTCGTAAAGTCAGATTAATTAATTATGATCTATTTAGCTTTATTTGAACTTTCATCTAAATAATTTATTTAGAACTTATCTGCGTATATTCACTAATTTATTATGATTATATCTTTTTATTTCTTGCGCAATAATTACAATTAGTTTGCGTACGTTTTTCAAGCGGCATCAAACGTACAGAGAAAATCAATTGAAACTCATAACAGCGATGTAGACGGATAAAAAAACTGACTGCCTCATTGAATTATTATTCAATTTGACTAAATGAAAACAATGCTCAACTTAAGTAGAACCTAATTGAAAAATTGTCAACAAAAAACAATCAAAATTCCTGGAAATACACAAGGTAATCCACTGGAATCTAACAGCAGATATGAACGAAAACCTTAAATATTCATTTGGGAAAAATATTTGTGTTTTTCATATGTACACTGAATGTTGGTAATAGTGGAGGAAATGTAACATGTTACGGTAGATAAACACTGACCAATGGACGCCGTCCTCACATCTCGGATTGATGAGCCAACTGAAACCTTTGATTTTATTACAAATGATGTGTTTGCAAATAGTCCAGGAAACACGTGAAGTACGAGTTGTCTCCCTATGGCCACATATTTTGGTCCGTGACCTTGACTGACTGCGACCTTTGTCGCACTGATATCTGCTAGACTTACTGATTCTTCCAAGAGTGCCCTTGGGTTTGTTCAGTCAAATTTGGTAATAATTTTTGGAATATAAGAATTAATCCATCTGTCTACTTTTAAATATATTTCTCAGTTAATTATTATGTTGGATGTCCGCTTCATATTCACCGCGTGATTCATCATACGTGAGTGAGAGGGCCTATTTCACCAATAAAATTATAGAAAAATAGTATCACTGGCGATTACAACATGGTCATAATAAAAACTAAAAAAGCATGAGTGGACTTGAACTGAATAAGGCGGTAATAAATTAAGAACAGACAGACACTAGATCTAAATATGGTCGCTGGAACATATTAACTTTCAGACATTTAACACAGTGTCAAATCGGACCCGAAAACGACACATTTGAAACAACATGCCGTCCTTAAACACCATTGTCTCGCACATTCAATACACACGGACGACGCAGGTGATTTATAGAGGGGCAAATTTATTTGGTGGAATACGTTCTGCCACTTTGACAATCCATTACTTGTTAGGATAAGCTAAGGGAATTTGTAAATATAGATTGAAACGCGCGTCACTTTCAAGTCGATTAATTAAGGCATACGGTAACTCCGCGTGGGTTTATACTGATAGAGGATTACGGCTACGACATTAGATTTAGGAGGAGTTAGAGGGTGTTTAGTTACGTTTGTACATACCTATACTTCGTTTCCAAGAACACGATATTTAATAAATATTCACAGAGTTTACAACTTTCGAAATTAGAATTGTTTTGCTGATGTATTTATAATTAGTGAATAAGGAAGGGTATTCACCGCTGTCTGTATGCAGGATAAGTCCCTTAGCGGCGTCATGCTGCCTAGGGAACTTACCGTATTAACGTATAATTTGCTATGATAGGCGATTAATGCACTACACCTATCGTGTAAGGAATGTAGAGTCGATGACTTGATATGTAGAGTTATAAAACTGTGGTCAAATCAGAAGCAGTTAGGTTCTAGACTGAAAAGTGAAGAATTCTATTGGAAAAGTTAACCACCTTTTATCGTAACGTCAGAACTATTACTAGAATTACACTAGAAGCAAGCAAGATTCATAGAGATCGGAACTTCTATTTCTCATAGTTACATAGAAAAGAGTAATTATTTTAATTGGTAAAAGCTACTCGTTTTTATTTACACAAAGTTTTAACGGGATAAAGCTACCGCGCATAAATTATTATTATAGTATCTTATTAATATTAATCTGATTACATAATTTTTTAGGCTTAATAACCCATATTTATCTTTCCTTATATACATTGTGGCGCTTTTTAAAAGATTTGAAAATTATGAAAATGTCAGATACTTTTTTTACGTTCAGAAAAGTGTTCTTGGAAAATATATTTTTAAGTACACTTGGGACTGCATTCGTTGAATGATATGAAAATTTATCCAAAATTAATATAGAAAGTCAAGTTGAGGCGAAATCGGATGGTTAAATACAGGTGATATTCACTGAGTCACTACGTAGACGTACTAATCAACATGTATTTCGTATGAAATTGTTGTATTCGCATCGTTCGTATCTTAGTATAAGTCTTTGTTTGATGTTTAACATTTAGCAGCTATTCGTGATATATGATAAGTGGGAGTAAGCACAAGATAACTGTTTATTTAGTTATTACATACATATGGTGGTGTGTAGTTATAAAAAGTTCAAAAATAAAAAAAAAGTTAAAAACAGCAAAAAAGAAATAAAAAATACAAAATGAAAAGTGCACAATAAAAAATGAGGAAAATAATATAAAAGACAAAAACATCAAAAAACGAATAAAAAAATACATAAACAACATACAAAAGACAAAAATACAAAAAAAGAAACAAAATTCTAAAAAAAATAAAAAAATATGTTTATAAGTGTTATAGCTTAAGTGAATTAAATGTTTTAGTTTTACCTACCGTTAACGTTGTTATTTTAAGCGAGCTAATACTTAACTGATACAGTCTCACAAATACTTATACAAATCTGCCCAACTTTTGTAACGCCACAAATCAGAACTTGTTGTAAAAAGCTAAGCACAAAGGCATTATTACTAATATTATGACTCCGCTGGACATCTCACAACAACCTATTGACTGTACTAAAAAGTATTCAAATTGTTTATGGAATTTAGTACTGGTAAGACCTGGGATAGCGCTTAAATATAACCGTAAAAAGCAATCTAGTTAAGATGTTAAGTTAATAATTACGACTAATCAACGACAACGACTCTGCAAACCGCTCGTTAGTATTAAATATTACGGTAGTAAAAATTACGCTCGTTAGTATTTAATATACTTGTCACTATTTATTTGCTTTCCATACGGTTTGAGTGTAAAGTAAGGAACAATGTTGGACTTTCAATGCATTGTCATCAACATTACTTGTAAGATCTAAAAACTATAACTAAACATTACAAAAGAAATACATGTTCCATACATTAACTGGTACTAGTCACGGTATACGTACGGAAAAACCAGGATCGATGTATTATTGATCACCAAGCATTGATACCGGATTGATTACCAGCATTGTTTTAATCAGCTCACAGTTTTTGGATGTTACAAAGTGAAAAAGCTTAGTTCCGTAACACCGATTTGATGAGGATGACATAGATGTGTTCCATGTAGTAGAACGATAAATGGTGATGACAGCACATAGGCGCTTTTTAAGGGTTCTGTTTGTTTAGGTTCAATGTTTAGAATAAAGCTGTAATAATAACATAATTGACACGAATAGCATATAGTTAAATATTTTAAGCTATTAGTAAGATGTGGCATTTTTATAGATCAATTTTCATTATTTATCGAATACCATCGAAATAGGTATAGATGTATTGATTCGACAAAAATCAATGGTGGAACCGGTTTTATTTTTCATTTTTAATAATTTCGATCGATAATTATGTTAAATGGTAATCTTTAATTCTTTACTCACATCGTGCACTTGGTAGAAGCTTCGTAGACGCAAAGTCCATGTGTTGTTTTATTAATAACAATAATAATTATTATATTCCACGGGCTGCTTTATTATTTTTCATTAATTAGGAATCTTAGATCTACCTTTTGGTTTATTAAATATATATGTCAGTTACGAAATGAGAAAAAGCAAATCTACCGTCTTCCGGAATTTGAAACGATTCTTCCATATCTTAATTTAATGATAGTCGCTTGATTGATACTTAAAATACCCGAACACATCCTGTGAACCTTTTCGTAATAGAGTTTAGTATTTCACGTGACGCCTAGTCCAATTTAGAACAATTCAAGTCAGGAAATACTAAGCAATCAACACCATCACTTTATATCTTTAATCCGTGGCTAACCCTGGTGTGTTTGTTTGGTTATTCGAGTTTTAAAGTGTATTTGGACAATCTTAAATCCTGTGTACTGAACGGGATGCTACACCTTCATCTGTAGTGAGGGGCGTACACAAGATGGTACTTCCTCGGCTCAAACATCTTATCCGAGAGGACCGCTGGGTGGGTGGGTATGGTATAAGATCTGTTCATCTGAGTCTGAATACACTGCAATTACCGACGGTCGGACGTTATGGTATTTTAAAGTAGGTACGCTTCGACCAAGCTTTAAGCAAATAATTTTTTTCAATTTTAATTTTTCGAGTCACTGATACTAATAACGGTTCTGCCTTTAGAGGTCAAGTAGAAATAGTGCTTATAAAATTATGTTTGTAGTGTATACGATAGGCACATTTGTTAGGGAGGCATTGTTACTCGGAGGCAGTCGTTCGTACGCGGCGGCGGTTCTATGCGCCACTAAGGTACGAGTCTACGAGCCTCGAGGATTCCCTCTTTTTCATAGTTACTCTAGATTATTTTACGCTTGGTTAGATTAGGCGTTACTACTTATTAACCAGTATATATATATTATAATACCGAATGACATCTGAGTGCTTTATAGTTGTAGTTGATGACGAATCCAACGAAAATATTCGATGTAATAATCTAATTATTTAGTATTAGTTCGATGTATAATTAAGTTTAGATCAATAAGGTTCACGCTGTGCACTTAACGGGCATTGTGAATACAAGGCCCGAAGCAATTTAAAGGATAAATAATCTACAGTCTTCCGACTAATTTTAATTGTTATAACACTAAGGCGCCAGTAACGAATGACAGAAATATTCGACATCCAGTATTTTGAGTGCAGTTGGGTATACAGTTATGTCAACGTTTAGTTTTCATCTCGTTTATTGTACTAGTAAATCGTTTGGCACTCATATTCTTAATTTCAACACATCTATTTCGGTAGTGGCGTAGACTTCGTTTTCGCTTTATGTATCTTCAGAAATTTTAAATTATGTTTCCGTTTTAATGCATCTTCATAATGACTTGAAGTTTTTTTTACTTAGTTTATCGTCACAAAGTTTCAGCTGTTTTTGTTTTAAAGTATCATTAATCTTACACACTCAAAAATAGAACACGCAAGGAAACTTGTAATTGTAGATCCAACAGAAGATCGCAAGTGTTTTGTCAACTTATAATGACATTGAACAAGTATGGTTAGTCGTGCCATCTGTCTTGAAGATGGGACGCATTCCTAACACAATGGTAACTGTAAACGTAAGCTTCCAATGAACAAACTAATTTTGGTCAACGTACTTTATAGTATAGGCAACGATTCTGAATACTTTATAACTTTATAGATTAAACATAGATAATAAGTAATAAACGCCTTTATAGCTTAAGATATAAATGCCCTAACCTAATTATAAGGTATCCCTTAATTATCAACTTGACAACGATTAATATTCTCCTTGCTTATCTAGATTGTAATGGTGAAAATATGCTTATACTTGGAACTTTAATTTATAACTTGATAGATTAAACATAGATAATATGTGATAAACGCCTTCATAGCTTAGGATATAAATGCCCTAACCTAATTATAAGGTAGCCCTTAATACTCAACTTGAAAACGATTAATATTCTCCTTGCTTATCTAGATTGTAATGGTGAAAATATGCTTATACTTGGAATCTGCTTACAGTTATTATACTCGGTTATTTTTTACGCTTCTATCAATCTTTTTACTTGTTTACTTTTAATCAAGGTGGTAGAATCTAGTGCACGGATTCGCCTGGGGAAGTACCACCGTCACACCTCCATCAACCACCGTTATTTGTCGATCTGTGTTTCGGTCTGAAGGGTGTGATAGCCAATTCGTTTGTGCACACGAGGTATTCCAACTTAAGCCTCAAAATGGCAAAATATCTTTGACCAGGATATATAAGCCTTGTGTTTATATATACTAATGTCATATAACATCTGGACAATGTCGCGTAATATGTCGTGACATAATCGTTTGCCATTTAATATCCATCAAAATACAATAGCTCAACATTCACTAGCAATAATAACATCATTCCTAATGTCTTTAACACCTTTACAAGTCAATGCTTGCATTACTAATAATAATTATTATTAATTTTCAGAATAATTTTAAGTGTTCCGTTCGTTACCGCTTTGCCTTATCATTCGTGATAGTCAGCTCTTGAATAGAATCTATCTAGTCCATCCTAAATATCAGTATAGCAGGGTACGTGATTTGTGTAGTCTACCCTTTTAGTAAATGTATTACCGTACCCTTTGAGTAATCGTTTGCACTTTCACCGTTCAAAGATCATCAAATATTGAATAGCTTATTACGCATGTCGGTTAACTTGTTGCTAAATTGTTTGCGAATACCTCATACACCTTTCTACAATCCCAATATCTTACCTTATGTCTTATTTAAATTACGTAAAAAAGGATTCCTTATTCGTTTACCACACTTTGCTTCCAACATGCAAATATTTTAATGTATTTTAATGGATTTGACTAATTAGATTAAGACACGTTTTTATTATGTAAGTGTTTATTGTTGTTTGGGTTGGTGAAACAGATTCGAATTTAGTCTTCCAATCACTTAACATCACCTTTTTTTCTGCATCATTCCACTAGTCATGCACATGTTGAACTTTAAATATATTAATGCAAACTGTCCGACAAACAGAGACAGTAATATATAAAACTGACTAATAATAGCCGCGTATCTAGTTCGTGTAGTTGTTTTTGAAGGTTATTCACCAACCCACTGTTACGAAAGCTGCCTTAGCAAGTGATTGTTATGATCCTTGTTCATTAGATAGGTGTTAAGTTTTTCCGTACAGTGTAAGATCTATGAAAAGCAATATGTAGACTCCCGGCGTAGGGACGTGACGACCCCATCGCCCGTATTCAAACACTTCCGAGGGTTTGTTTGCGCAGTCAGTCGCACCCTTTGTCCTTGAGTGAACACCGTACTCGCGACTACCAATACAAGGGTGTAATGGCCCATCTGTGCTCTTGGCCGTCTAATATCTCGTGTTGCAATAGCCCGTCTGATCCACTGGCGTACCATCTCACAGCAACAACGAAGCAAAGGGCTTATCCGTAAAAGGCCATCGAAACCATCGAACAGCTCAAGCCCGTCTATACAAATGGCCTCTTCCGTTCAAGGTCTTCCTTCTTGAATTGTATGTAGATCCAATATGTGAAATGCCTTGTGAAAATTTAAATTAATAGCACCGGATAGGTTATATTTTTCTAATGTTACGTAGTCACCTAGTGTTTCACGGAAATTGCATTGTGATTATTTGTTATGATGTAAGATTTCTAGGAAAAATTGAGAAAAGCCGTAGAAGTCAGTGAGTGAGTGGACAGCATCTATCATAGTTTGGCGGATCCAATCTGACAGAGAGACGATGACGCAAATAATACTCGTTGGAATCGCCTACGTAGCACTTGATACTATTCAAACTTCATCGCTAACAGTCCTTTATGGTTGTATATTTTGTCCTGGCGCTATCTGGACCATCAGCATAAATACCACTGCCGCACCTCTTTCCATCGCAAGGCAGAAGGGTGTGATGGAAAGACGCACTGAACATAAGGCGTATCAACGTAGTCCTCCATAGCAAGGCGTTTTGACCACGGATAGGATTGCAGTCTTATTTGAGGTTGAATTCATCAAATGCTTCTTAAGTACTAACATGGTATAAAGGATCTGCTACGATGATAAAACATCACGAGTATTTTGTATAATAGCGGCGATTACCTTTCAGAGTGGGCTAGTTGAATTAAGATAAATGGATGGAGAACCCAACACGCTGCTAGAGGTCGACTTATTTTCGCATATATTATTTCGTGTATTTTCATTTTCGTTATGTAGGTCGGAGTAGTGTTTCGTTCGATTATTATCTCATGATTTCTTTGTGTTGGAAGCTTCTTTTTAGGTGTAAGCAAATGTATATTAACTATGTTGACGTATTCTATTAAGTTCGATGAGATGTATATTTTTGTAAAAAAAAAAACAAAAACAAAAATACAAAAAAGTATAAAATGTGAGTTTCGAAAAATACAAAAAAACGGTCGCAAAATGTAAAAATTAACAAAAAAAATTAAAACTCGAAAATGTACAAAAAAATATAAAAGAACGAAAAAATACAAAAAAAATATAAATAATGAAAATACAAAAATAGTTACGTTTGTCAAAATTTTTTTCCACCATTATAATAACAACTGTGCATCTACCTCCTAATTAGGATAAGGCCATCATCTTTGTGACTGGGTGGGTGGTAAACTGTACGTCTGCTTAGGGAGGCCGGTCTGCATCGAGGCGAGGAGCCATCACAGTTATACCTAATATTAACACCACTAAGGATGATCGATGGGACTTGCCTTCTGGTGGCAAGTTAAACATCCAGGAGGGTTGTTTTTCAAATCCATATCTTTCTTTAGTCCTCCAAAATTAATGTTTTTCTGATCTAAAAGTCAAAATGTCAGAGCAATTGAGGGGTGGAAAAAACCGGGAAGAATGATAAACAACCTATTAGATTTCGTGGAAATTTGATTCGAGATCATTTTGTATGATCATAAATGATATCACCACCGTTTTCAACAACAGAAAACCCTACTAACATCTCGGAGCACTATTATGACAATCCTATAACTACAAGGACTATCCACAATCTAAATCTAGATAAGGATACTTTCATCGTTCTTTCCTGTTACTGAAGCCATGATGCTGTCGTGATGGTGTGAAGTTATTTATCTTATGGAGTTGACGCGCGCGCTACGAGCTAAAAACCCTCAGTCTAACTAATACTTCATATCGACATAGAGCTAATGACCGAAATCAAAATTTAATAAAAATTCGATATTCGCTTCGCAAATTTCGGGGGAAGGCTTAATTGACTTAGCCCAGATGTGTGACGTATATGCAGTTTTTGTAAAATTTTGCCATTGCCCGTTGCTCTAACAACCTTCTGATCTTTTAGCTCTCCTTCATGCTTTAAGCCGTCAGATTGTCAACCGCGATTATTATTTACATCTATCTCGCAAGAATTTTCGCTGAACATCTAGCACTGATTTATTTTACAATTCACTTTGCTACTGCCACCTAATGCTGTCGAGTTACGGTCAATAACATGTCCTAGTCAATCTTGGAGACGTTTTCAAAAATGAATAAAAATAATTGGTGTTTGAACAAATCAGCGAAATTACAGTAATAATAATTGCGAATAATCGCGCAATCCAATCCACATTGAATTCCTTGCAGTTGTTTAACATTTAGGAGGGTAGTTTTGCAAATCTCCGCCAGTCTTTCCAGCTTGACGTGTATAGATGTCGTTTTTTTCTTCCTCCAAAATCAACGTCTTCATAGACATTAAGCGAGTGTATGAGCGAAGATAATAACGTATGGAATATTACTGCGAGTATTAACAGCCTGGTAACGCCTGCGGAAGTACCACTTTTACGCCTTTATGTTCATATTGTATTAAGCAGAAAAAGAGGCGATCCAGCGGACTCCACGAAGCTCTCGTTGCTCGTGTCTGTGAGCTGCAGTGACGATTTAACATCAGGTGTCCCGCACACCGATTCGCTAATATACTCCATGTCTCGGTGCTCATACACTCCCTTTTATTGTTCTTCCAATTTGTCAATTTAGATAAATTAATTGTTGTTTTATGTCCTTACTTGTTTTAGGGTTTTTGGATGTTTGCGTAGAAGAGCCCTAACACCCGTAAAAGGCTTTATGCTGTTCTCTATCTAGAGAGTCTATTGAAACTCTTGAAGTTTTAACGAAATAATTATGAACCATTTAATAAAATGACCGCAATCAATCGTCAATATCTGGGGACTAGAATCAGCTCGACATGTGATAGGGAAGCGGAACGGGCGAATAATTTCGATTGTTTGTCTGTTATTCCACTTTCTGTACCGTAATTTGGTTGGTATTCGTCGTCTCGATTGGCACCTAGGCTGTCCACGTGTCAATGACTCATATTCTAACTGTTGAGTTGAAGCCAACCTACCATGCTCCGTTACTGCGCGCCAAAAGGTGAACGGAACTCGGGCGCACCGTGAGTTCTACAAGGCCCCAGGGTATGGACAAAGCCCAGGATAATTTAAAATCTGTTCGCTGCATTCCAGCAGGGCACTTAAGCCCTGTGGGTAAGATCCTGTCGGTGGTTCAACTCTCTCGGTTAAGCCAGATTCAGAATGTTATTTGGGTATGTTAACACCTGCAAAAGAACAGAATAAGTTTCTCAATAAGAATTGCTTGTTCTGGAACGAGAGAAATATGTGTTTTCGGGCGTCAACACTCCGTTACAACTACACTGACTTATCTGTTCGCTAAAACATTCTGTTTCTGCAAGAGACGAACAAACGAGCTCATCTTCGTTCATTCGCTGATCTATATAAGCAATGCAGTGTGTGATCATTTTATTAAATGGTGAATATAAACGCGCCTTATTACTTATAAGTACGTAAAGTATTGACAATCTTTACGGATGACGAAGTAGTTTCGGGTGTAAAAGTGACCGCTCATGATGTATAAGACCCACAAGGCGACGCGGCACCCTGTGCTTCGCGTATGACGCATTTTTAATACCCATTCGTTAGTTGCATGGTCCGTCTGATCTCTTGACCAATAAACTTCTAGCAACTTTGATGAGCCGCTTTTATATCTCTCTCACTTCTAGACGTGATATAAGGCCACTAGTACCTGTACACGACTTAAAACTTTCAACTTCAAATCCAAAATTAAACAAGAAGGATAAGTTATTAAACAAAAAAATTAAAAAAACAAACGCAAAAAAGTAAAAAAAAATAGCAAAATATAAAATCTAAACTAGTGCAATAGAATAAGTAGATTTAAGGTTGTTATTCCGTTTACCTTAGGTTACATGATGATGCTTAAATTTGGCCGGGTTAAGCTAGGGTAAGTTAGGTTAAGTTAGGTTAAGTTAGGTTAAGTTAGTTAAGTAAATACATACTTAACTATACTTACCTAATTGATATGGCAGAACCCATTGTGCGGGGTTCTGTGTCAAACACAAACTACACTGTTTTTCCGTTTCGAATACAGTGTGGTAAGCAGCAAACAGCACATAAGGCATATTGACCTACCCGTATGTAGGACAGCAGTCCTATAGGGTTTTGGTAATCACCAGTAGGTGAAGTATATGACTTGGCACGAAAAATTATCTGCATCGAACATTATTCAGGCTTTAGTATCTTAAGCTATTCATTAATGTGTTTGAGTTAATATTTCACGTGATATATATCACCATTACGGCAAAACAATGAACAAGTATGTCACGAACGTACGAGTAGACCGTGTTTACATCTGTTTCATAGCCGCTAAAGGGCTCCAAGTATTTAAAAGTTTGTGGATGGATAAATCTAAAAAGTTTGTTAAAACGATTGGTAAAACCTTAACTTCCACAAGTGATAGCCGATGAGTAAAATGATATACTTTATAAGCGATCAAAACAGTACCTTTTGTAAGTTGAAATAAGGACATAACGATGAATTTTCAAACGTTTTGTAAAATTGATGGTAAAATGTTAGCTTCCATGAGTGATAATCGCTGAGCAAAATTAAATACATAATTATTTTATAAATGATAAGAAGGGCAAAAGGATATCTTTTGTAAGTGGAAATAAGGATATAACGAGAAATCTTTAAAAGTTGGATAATGCGAATAGAAAGACAATATCTTCCATAAATGATAATCGTCACTAGGACTTCATTGTTTTTATATAATGATATAAGAATGGCGATATAACAAACTTTAAAATTATATATATTCTGCTAATCTTTCAGTAATTATAAGAAATACTGCAAAATATCTTAATAACGATAAAAAACGATTCTTGTTATAATTATAGACTCAAAAGAAAGACACTAATTTTTAAGGGCATGTAATAATAATTAATTAAGTTAAGTCGTTGTTGTTAATAGTTGTTACATAACAATCCGGTCGGATAACGCGTTGAATACCTTTATATGAAATAACGATGCTGAATATATTGAAATAAATTTTGTCGTTTCATATTTGAAAAGAAAATAAAGTACGCCATAGTACGACATAGGTAATATCGTAAAATAAATTTACCTATTTCATGATCGAGCCTTCAATTTCTAGAACACTTTACGACAGATGACTCCAAGTCTAAAGAGATCTGTATCTATAACAGTGACACTATCGCGTGATAAAGTTTTTAAGTGTTATCTAAATGTGAAGTTTTAAGACAGCTACATCATCAAATTAATATACTATCGCATGTTGTTTGTTATTCGCGCCAATATTGTTACGCGTTTTTTATCGAAATTATTTATTTGTAACGGTACATTTTGTATCCAATTGTAAAACTCGTTAGATAATCCCGTTTAGTTGATCATTTTATCTTACGCGCGTCAGTCGCAAATACTGTTTGTTACTTAATATGATAAAAAATAACGAAGTAATATATTTGTTAATAGTTCATAACATTTATAAATTGTATGTTGGCCCCGTGCCGGTCTGGGGACGAATGAACCGGCTGCAATTCTTACCCGTGCATGTCGTAAAAGGCGACTAAGGGTTTTGAGGGTCACGAGTACCACTATACGATCATCCGATAGTTACTCGATGCTCAATGTCTGCCCTCCAACAGTGGCAAATAATGTTCCAACCAGGACAGCGCTGTTAACATCTTCGCATAGTTCTCCATCAGCTGCGATCCAGCCCGTTCGTTTCAAGCCACCAAGCAACTCAAGATCACGATTAAGTGTTGCTTACGTTTATAAAGTATACAAATTTGATTAAATTCCAAACTTCTCAGTCTTTTCGCTTCTGTCTACTCGTATATTTTCTTTGTTATTTGGTGATAGAAATTTTTAGTTCAGTTTTCACAGTAAGGACGTTCTTTTTTTATTCATATAAAATCAGTGGGTATTTGATTACGTTGAATAATAAAATTCTATTAGTTGCAAGTGATCTTGAGTTGCAGACACGTTTGTGTCGTCCATTACTTATTATTCTTATAATGAGTACATGGGATATAACATCAACGATATTGCCTTAACCTTACAAAAGGATGATGAATGTTACGTGTTTCTGATTGTTTTTCATGTTTCGTTGAACAAAAAAAATAAAACTACAAAAAGAAAATAAAATTATATAAAACAAAAAAAAGAGAAAAAGCGAAATAAAAATATAAAATAAACGTAGTGCTTGTAGGTTAAGTATTAGTCTATAGTAAGGAGAATATTAATCTTTAAGTGAGGTACGAGTACGTTCAATAACTTCAAACACGTGAATTATTTTTGAAATAAATTGAACACCGCTATTTTATGACAATTGGATATATCTGCTCGACTAAGAAAGGCAATGAGTAGAGTTCAAAATGGTCTACGAGATCTATTCGTACGTATTTCTTGTCCTCGGGAACTTAATCCTTGACCACTCACTCATTACGCCTTCTTAATTTTTATCCGACATTCATCCACAGCTAATATCAGACTTTGACCATTTACAACACGTCCAATATTTATGACCGTAAACTAGTTACAACAATTTAAAAGTGCATCACAAATACATAATTGAAGATTCTTTGGCTAAAATAGCAGTGTCTAAAAAGTTTCTTAGAATATAAAAATCACACAATATACTCATATGTGTCATCCAAATAATTAGTTGGTAAATATGTCGGCAGAAAATTATTCTTGTAACACTGGTACACTAATACTAAGTATCTCTACATAAGCAAGCGGGCTGTTTCATTTATTTCTCGACTAATCCGTTTCTGGACAGTTTCTCTCTTTTTAAGTTCTAGGATTCATTGTCGTTATTTTAGTTATATTGGACTCTGTCTTAGATAGGTAAATGTTATTTTTTTAACTTAGAATTAATTATCTATGAACTTAATAACGTTAGAGTGAATAGCTAGTAATTAGGATAGTAAGTCAAAAACAGCGTAAAAAACAGTTCATAACTTTAGGCTATCCTATAATTCTATAATTAAGATGTAACTTTCACATATTTCTCCCAAATCAGTATCGACAAGGTTCTGTTTATATAGTATGTTAATATGCTAATGCTAACAGAAATAAAAAAAAAAAAAACAAATTATTTGTTAGGAATACTGCCCGTTTAAACTAAATTAGATGCCTTGTCACTGCCACCGCAGCGTTTAAGTTAATTGTAAAAGAAATACTATGTGGCCGTGAATAGTATAAAAAAGATCTATTCTTCATTGATTATTAAAATTATAAGATCTGGCGTCGGGACGCGACGAACCCATCGCCCGCTACTGAAGTAACTTCAGACGTAAAGTCTGTTTCACTAGCGCAACCAATCAGCATCTTTGTACCACCTGAGTTGCTACGGCCCGTTCGTTCTCATGGCCAATCGTCATCTGGGTTTTCATCCAGAGTTATTATATTATGTTCCTCCTTTTGGTAATTTTTCGTTCGAACTTTTTTACCCTTACTATCTCATCTTCTATTTCTTCTTCTTCTAATCCTACCTTCTAAATCCCCAATCCCCTTTCCCTTGCTCACGGTACACATAGTATTACACATCAAAAGTTTCAATATTTAGTAAGTTTAATTTTAAGATTAACGCAGAGTAAATTATAAATTGTAATAGAAACGATAAAAGAGATATATTTTTCGTACGTAGCCGAATAGGACACAGGTACTATAATGCGATATATGATATAAGTATTGTAGTAGTGTTGTCGTGCTTAATTTTAAAAAATAATAGGTAATTTAATTAAGGTTTCTCACTTTAGTGTCATCAATCGATGTTAATTTTCCTTTACGCTGGTTTCCCCCTTCAATTCTTTGTATAAGAAATTAGGTATTTCAAGTTATTTAACATAAGGTTTTCTTCTTTTATCATGTGTGTCTTCGTTGCGAGTGCTTAGGCTTAATGTTGTTGGCATAGACGTTCTTCTGTCAGTTCTGTATTCGTATAATCCACTTAACTTGTTAGTTATATATTCCTCTAGATTACTTAATTGTGTTAGTTCTGAATTAGTATAATCTACTTAATTCTGTTATTTCTATAATGTTATACTCATCTCACATTTGTTAGTTCTGTATTGATGTCATCTCATTATTTTTTTTAGTTTTTCGTTGAATCAATTAAACTAATAATACTACATATGATTTGAATATTATAATATTCTTTATTAATTTTGTATTGCCACAATCTATATACATTTATTAGTTGTGAATTAGTGTCATCTACTTAATTTGTTCTGTTTTTTTCCGGTACAACACACTTAATATTTCTCTAGGCTTGACACTTAAATTCACCCCGCACATCATTCTTTAGTTTACTTAATGTATTTATTATTATTGGCCATAAAACTGACATTTTAAATTAATTAAAATCACTTTTAAAGGCAGGGAAAAATTTCAAACAACCGATTAGATTATAAGTTGGTAGATTTAATTTAATGTCATATACGAGATTGAATAAGTTTAGGGGGTGTAAATATTTTCTGTATAATGTCATGCTGCGTATATCATCGTCTCATATATTTCCTAGCGAAGAAGCAGTGCTCGCAATGTTGAATTATGATGTACATCGGCATGACAGGCAGCATGCACTTAACTCACGATGCATTCAAACTTAGTCCATAGTAAGCAACGCAGGCGTAACTAGCATCATCAGCCTTGATGTTATATGATGCTATGTACAACGTGTTTTCTTAATTATACGGAGATATTAGAACTCTCATAAAACTGCCACGCCTGGAATAACCTGTATAAGTATGCTAAGCTGCCATAGGAGCCTTATATGTAGAATAATAGTAACCGCGTAATTAAAGATAAGTAAGTTGTTGTATAAAATAAAAGAGGCGTTTGAAAGTGATATAATACGTAGTTTAGATGGTAAGTGAAAAAGTAGATTCATTAAAAACAGTCATAATTACAGTCCCCACATTTATTGACTTAAGTTATACATAATATAGTAAAAAATAAAACAAGAATAGCATTAGGCTTATTCAGGATAAAATCAGGATTGAATATGAAGAATGTGTATTAGTAACAAGAGAACTGTTCGGGAGAGGCATTCCCTCTAAGACCCCCTATACAGCAAAACATCTGTGACCGAACTCAATTAGGATTTCATTCTATTTGGGTTTGATTAGAGACGTCGATTCAGACGTCCTTTGAAAACTATGGCATCACAGATCATGTAATTATGATAGAGGGATTTTGAACGATTCACGTTAGGTTTATCATGGTATCATTTATTGAAGTAGAAAATTGACACATTAGTATTATCGACACGTACGTGTTGATGTTAAATTAAATTTCAGTCTTAAAAATACTTGTGCGAGTATTGATATGTGAGAGTTTCCGTCAGTAAAAATGTGGTATCTGTAATTTGTGCCGAAGCGATGCAATAGAGATAAGCTAATCTGCATTAATTAAGGTAAAAGACAATCATGTCTATAGAATTAAGCTAGGTTTAAGTTTGAAGTTATCTTGTGCTCACTTCCGAATATAATAAAAAAACGACCCCTAGCCTGTGCCTTTTCAAAAGGTATTATCATCCGTTAGAAAGGCAGGTAAAGTTGAAAGGGTTAAAATCAAACGAAGTGTTATATAAGATCATTTATGTAATCAAAATAACAACTAGATGATTAATTAAATTGGAATGAATAAAAAATGTTGGGTGAACATAAAATCGTTATAAAATCTGTGATTTAAGAATCAGTAAACTTTCGTGCGTAATATGAAATTTCAATAATTATAAATTCGGAATACATGTTGGATAGAATAAAATTGGTAGGTTTCTTGGACTATGGCATTGAAATTAAAGCTAATAATGAAAACGAACGCAATGTGGTGAGGACTATTATGTATGGTACCATCGCAAAAATCATCACTTAAGCAATACTACTAACAGCATTGTAGAAGTACAATTATTGATTATTAACTGAAAGTTAAAACCACACAAGAGATATATTAACTTGGTACTCCAGAAGAGCGAAGAGTGTGTCGCAAATTTTAGACAAGATCTCTTTGATCTAGAATCAAATCAAAAAAGTACAACCAACAATGCTGCACATGTACATCACACTTTCTGCTACTGTTATTAAACATTTTCATACGAGGTTCAATTCGATTAATAACCTCATCGTAGATTTAAGAATTCATTTTACTTTTCTAATTATCATGATATGGTAAGCATTTTATCGGTAGTGGTTTCGTTCTCTCCAAATGGATATACACGCACTAAAATATTGAGTAATCGAGTAGTTATATATTATATATTTTATGGTTACGTAATGACGTTTAAACTAGAACGTCTATTTATAATCCGATTTCGTCTCATTCTTGTGTAATGTTAAGAGAATGAACACTATTTTCGTAAAGAGTAGGCTGAACACCCTGTCACTCTATTTTAATATTAAATATACGTTTTGCACTATAACGTGCGCGTGAAAACCTAATCGCACTTCTAATACAGTAGTTTGACTAGATTGTTGTTAACAATCACCTTTCTATATGCTTGGTACTTTATCGACGCTGTATTGTCACGGTGACATTCTACGAGTAGGTTAATCAATGTATCGACTAATCTCTAACGACTATATTGTACGTTATGAAAATATGTGTATCTTTTTAAACGATATTAAAGGGCTGTGTTTTTGGAGATTGAATTTCCATCATAGGGAAATAAGGAATGGGAATTTATGAGCTGGATTTTAAATTATTATTTGTAATTATAATTATATACCTACATTATATAAACTGTATTGTAATGGATGGAACGATGATAGGATTTTTGGAAAGATGTATCTACAGAGATGGAAATACTTTCTAGTTTAAGCTTGATACTTAACTTTACAACTATGACTATTTTTAATATAGGTATATGTATGTATGTATCTTTCTGTGCGTAATTCACACAATAAATGATAAAAAGTAGAAATGTATTTGATGTTTCGACTAAAACACAATACCTGTGTCACTATTATTCTGTACACGCTATCAATAGATTGTTTCTTCTGTAAACATTCTTATAAAGATAACGTTTGATGTTGTTAGTGAATTTAAAAATCTTCTCTTCTGCATAATCTATCAATAGCAGTGTCTATTGAAATTTAACTAATCGCAAATGTATGTCAGTAACATAACTATTAATAATAATATTGTAACCATTGATAAATATTGGACATTTGTAATTGTACCTTTCAAAATCTGACAGTATTTGAATAATATATCTGTCGTCGATTTTTAATTTGGAAAATGTAATTTTTGGATTTAGAAGGGTAATTTTGTAATTCGAAGTGATGTCGGAAAGTCGGTGATGCCAAATAATTTGTGCTAATTTATGACCAAATGTTTGGATTATCTTTGGATATGAGACATATTTCGGAACGGTTTTTTGAACAGTGCATATTACATACATGAGTCATGGACTTTCCCACTACCAGAATTCTTGTAATGCAAATAGTTGGTAATGTTAAGTTGCGGCACATTTTTGGAAACTACAAATTGTAATATTCATGAGAACGCAATACTTGTATTGTATTAGAAAGTCAAGGGAATTTTATTGAAAATGTCACTAGGCCATAACGAAGTGAGTGCAGGAAGGCCTGTAGTGCAAGCATTGTAACATACTCGTATTAATTTGGTCCATATAATTAAATAAAACATCTACCTATTCAATGGATTCCACCTGAGTATGTTTTTGAGAATGTCATTGTGTGATTACTATTATAGTACAGATTGCTACTTTGTAAGAAAATATGTAATGTTTTGTAATGAGGAATGAAAAACACCTTTACGAAAAGCACTTAAGGTATTTCTACGGATTCATTTTTTACATAAATTGTGTTTGCCGCAACTTATAACATCCTAAAGGAAACGGATAAATGTTTTTTATCAATTAATTGGTGTTTAGCGATTGTATTTAAATTAAAGTATTCATGTTAGATGGCTGTTTAAAGTATCTTATATGTCTTATGTGTCAGAAATAAACATGTATGTAACATTCAGTTGTTTAATTATATGTATCTACTACCTATTCATTCAAATTCAATACCCTTACCATTATCATCACCCATATTTCTATCACACTACATAAAATATTTAAAACAAATTCATATTAAAACATAAAAAAGGTTCTTACGTTATAAAAGCACACGAATACCCTTAATGTTTTCTGCGAAGTTTGGTAAAACTACCATGGGCCGAATGGTTAAATTATGTGTTCATCTTGCCAAACTCCTTTCAAAACATTGCCCTTAAATAAATTACATTATGGCTCGTAGGCCCAGTAAGTCTTACTCAAAGTACCATTCAAATTCTATTTCATAAACTTAAGCATTTTTAACGAAATAAGAAATTAGAACCTTATTGAAATTTAAATATAAATACAAATTTAAATTATTTATCCAATCCATACCGCAGTGCTTGAAAACTTTGAAAGACATGGCAACACATTAATATAAATACATATGTATAATATACAATATTATAGTACTGCGTGCTGTAAAATATTTATAAACAACGCTGTGAAATTTGAATGAATCGATACTTTTGTAAGACTACAAGATAGAGCCTACATCAACTTTAATTCCAAATGAGACTTTCACTTCATAGTTAATAATGGCTGATAAATAACAATGGAATTAAATATACTTTACTATCGTATCATATCGCATGCGGTATCTAACAGGGAAACGAAGAAGAGAGTCTACTTTATGAATAAAACGATTATGCAAATGTATGGTTTTTAATTCCGCACCTTATTATATTTTGATCACATAATTAAAAGTGCTAATGACAGCATTCAGTTTATGTACACTTATTATTAAAAGTGCTAATGACATCATTCAGTTTATGTACACTTATTATTAAAAGTGCTAATGACATCATTCAGTTTATGTACACTTATTACAAGCAAAGAACTGAGAATAATATGCATGAACACGTATCGCTATTTTGAATGTTTTGTAATCTATAGGTATACGCCAAAAACATTCGATTACATCCTCGTTCCAAGTTCTTTTATATAAGAATAAATGAGACATTAGAATTTATGGATGAGTAATTTGTCTTTTTTCACACATTTGCTGTGAGTTTATAAATAATATTCGTCAAAAAAGCATGTTTCTTGTATCTAACTGACTTACACATCCTTACTAATTATTCTATTTCTCTATAATATTTCAACAGTAACCATTAAGCATATAATTTAAAAATTACACTTTAGTAAGAAATAAGCAAATAATTAAATGTAATAATTAAACACAAACAAAGATTTAGAGCAATATTTTATTTTTATATATTATACAAACATACAAAAATAAACGAAATCAATGAAAATCTATAATTAATATACTTAGGATTTATTTGTGAATGTGACACCTAATATTATGCCCAGTGATGGTGTAGAATTAAGTTTAAGCATTTCCTTCATTGTATGATTTTTTCATTACATTCCACTACACGTGATAACCCAATACCTACTAGTCTGCTACGAATGCTAGAATCTCTCAATTCGCATTTTATAAAAGTAGACAATATTATGATCTTACAACATGAAGGCAAGCAGTCATTTTAACCATACACTATAGACTCATCTCTCTCATTCCTTCTACTGAAGTCGTCACACACACTTTTCTCTACGTATTGATAGTACTGATCAAATAATACACAGCCAATAAGTCATTAATACGTAACGCACATATTTTTACATACATATACTAAATGAGAAATGAGATCAACTGTGTCGTAAGTACCGTTCCCGGCAGTGCACCAGCGTTAGCCTCCTTGCTACCGAGATTCAAGACAGCAGATCCGTAACAGCATCGAAATGGAATAAGTATATATACTTTTTATTATTGAAAACTCATGTGATAGAATAAAACCCACAAAGTACATACACGTAAAAATAAAATCAGGGCTCAAACGTAACATTTTGTACAGCCCTATTTAAATGAACAGAGCACATTCGTAACTGTAGCCCTCCAGCGAGCTGGAGTAACGGTATACGAAAAGTGGCTGGCACTGGTTGGACGCGAAGAGTGGACACCAAGCTCAGTGGCGTGCTAATGAACAGGTCCATGTCCAGCAGTGGATGAGGACGAGCTGATGATTATGACGATGATGATTATGATGACGATGATGATGATACTGCTGATGATAATGATGATGATAATGATGATGATGATGATGATGAATTTTCACCACGAATAATGGAACCGCGTACACACCCTTCGTCCAAGCACAATGTTACGTACAAAGATACAATTTAACTGCTATGAAAATTAATTTCCACACTTACAACACATGTACTGATAACCTTCGCAGTGCAGTATATACTCGTAGCTAAAATATTTGAAATCAATTATCAATGGCCATAAATTGTTTCAATAATGAGGTTCAAATGTTTAAATTTGTAAGTAGTAAAATGTAAATACAAAATTTACAAACAAAAATTATCATTTAACTAAACGAGAGATAAAGTAACCTGTATCTCTATGAAGAGGTAGGCTAAGCAGTGTTGTATATCTCTACATTTCACGTTACATACAAAATATAGTAAAAATAAACGATTATAAAAATATCAATATGGGTAGTAGAATAATTAGTTTTCTGCATATTAAGTGCTAAAGTAGACTTTATTTGTTGTAGAGTTTTGGAAACAAATTTAAATTGATAATCATTTTCAAAAACTAGTAGGTGTATAGTAGGTACATATATTTATTATTTGGGCACTGTCAGATATTTTTTTCGGAATTCTAGAAACTGGATTGCCGTGTAAATTCTTTTAACAATCATGATTAGTGCAAACACAATACACGCAGTCCGAATAATCCCATATTTACACACGTTTTACCAAGCTTTAATTATTTCAATTTTAACCCAATAGATGTCGTACGTTGATAGCGCTTTTTAGCGCCATCTATTGAGCGCAGTATACCAATTAGCTTCATATTTTGAATTTACAACGAAAAATTACTATATAATAAATTATTTTTAGTATAGTGCTAATAGCTAGTAAGCTATCATAACTGATTAATTTTATATTATATTGCAATCCCAGGTCCCTGATAGGATAGGCAAAAAGTACCGAGTACCGAATATTTCCGTGCTTAAAGATTTGACGTGCTTTTTTCACATACATTTTTTATTTTATATACATTGCGAAATGGTATAATTATCACTTTTAAAAATACTTAATGCAGTTGAATTATATGCAATCTGGAGGTCACAAACACACGATTTGTTTTTGAACTAGGAGAGTACAATGAAATACAAGTAAACAGACATAAGAAAATACTATTCTAACAACAAATCTTATTTTTCTTCATACTGTTACGTATAGGTACGTAGATTGGTGGCTGGAAAGATGCAATGTACTCGCAGAGGATGACGAATTAAAGATGCTCTCAGAGTCCACGAACTGTTTATTTACACTCTAATATATCGCTGGTATTCGCAGTAGCTGGTATACAGAACTTCATACTAAATTGAATAGTTTGTCGAAGAGGGCTAAATGGGAAAAAAAACTGAAAAATTCTGCTAAGTGTGCGTTGGACTCCGACACAAGAAGGGTTCCGTACAGCAGTGTAATAAACACTATATTTTTAAACATGTTTAAAAAGAAACGGTGTTCTAATTTGTACGGGCATTTAATTTTAACTAATTTTATTTATACTGTTTGTTGCAATAAGGACTATTGCTATATTAATACGCTGTAAAAATTGTAACTATCGATTCAACAAACACCAGGGGACGGACATCGGAAGCTTTGTAATATAGTTCTTTTGCCGCCCTTCAGCTGAGACACTCTAGAACTCTGAGAGACTCATATGTAAGGATTTAATTCACATATCTAGAATAATACAATATATTTAAATATTATTCATCGAGCACATAACGAGTACGTGTTGATGAATACGGGAGTAATAAATAAGAGAAATATCCATTGCAAATATGTATGTAGGAGTAGGTACGAGTATGTCCAGTAGGAATTATACGACTATTGTACATATTGAAAAGTAGTTTGATCGTATTGGCATTACGACGTATTTGCCATTCGTTGCTCCCTGCTTACCTTGTAAGGGGCCTGGCGTGACGGTATAATAATAGTAATGGTAGAATGCGCAAAATGTAAAATTATGAAATTGTAAATGAAATGATTAGAGAGTTAGCATGTATAGCAATGGTCTGATATTTCGGTTTTTTTTTCATATGAGCTTTGCCTTTTGCCGCCTTATTGAAAGCGCAGATGCGTCGTAAGATGGAGCACGAATTCCTGGGAATTGCATGTTAACGCCTATAATGAGAACATAGCAATGTTTGCGGCAACAGAGAAGCTGACAGAGTGGTTCACTTCTGGGAAGCCTTGATAAGAAACATGGTCCATAACTTAGTAAATCTAACTAACAAGGCAGGTGTTGTGGGTTCGATTGTCATAAAGGGCATATACCTCTGTGTCTATGACGAGTGTTTGTTCCGTGTATGTAAAATTACCTATGAAAAAGTAGATACATTCAGCTATATGTTTGCACGTGTAATGAGTTATTTATACCGTATACATAGTAAAAGTTCTGTCTAGTTTAGGAACAATTGACCGCGCGTGAGGTGTCTCAAGATATTTCAAGATTCTCTTTTCTGCATACAAATACGTAAAATATAGTGCTTTTATTCATGTTAAATGATCCGCCGTTACGCCTTTGCGTATGTCGGTATACGTACGTGCGATGCTACAGCCCGCAATATTCCCACGACCCTTTCACCCTTAAGGGTGTAGATTTTGCACACGCTTTCAAGTGGTAAGGACCCATGTGTCGGTATACTTTTTATGTATCCGTAAAGTCGCGCGTTCAGTATGAACGGGGTTGAGCCACTCTAAGCTGAAACAGATAAGCACCCTGTTTTTGTTCGGTTCTTATTGGACATTACTTGTCCATTAGAGGAATATGTCCTTAATCACTTCGTTTACGTAATCTTACGTTACAATATAATAGGTGTACCGTAATTGTAAATCTATCATTGTTACCGCATAGTAATGTACTCATTTCGTTCAATTCATTGTTCGTTGACCAGTCCTAAAAGACGGCTCGGTCAACACTTCCTTTATCAGACGACCATGTATATACATATAGACGATAAAAGTCTACCAGGACCATTGCAGGTGAACATCCTTAGTGTGCACCCTACACCTAAGTACATAAGTGTGTGGTATGTAGTCGTATATTAATGTGGGGGGGGCAATTGCAGATGTTCAAACGCAGGACATGGACATATCGCCAGACCGCAGTACGCCGGTGTCGGAGAAGTCGTACGGCGGGCGCGAGGGCGGGGCCGCGCGCGCCGCCGACTGCAGCGCCGTGCCGCCCGTCGTCGTGCTCGACAACTCGCACCAAGCGGTAACATCTCTTGTTGCATTTTATTATATTATTTATAACATTTTACATAATGACATAATCCTTGGGCACCTTTAAAATATCCACAATGCTGTCCAAGGCGTGCGAATCGTTGGAGGAATTAAAAGGGGATTGACGTAAAATCAAGCGTTTGAAACATAAATTAGAAATAAATTGTATTTTGTACTATATGTGCGTTGCGAAATCAGTAGATCATGTATGAATCTTTTACAATGTGGCATAACATATGGCAGGGAACATAGTTCGTGTTATAGTTGCTGTGAGAAACAGTGAATACAGTAAGACGGTGCCGCAATGTAGATTTTTCTTAATACGAATATATTACAATATTATCTTCTCCGCCTTTGCACCGTGAGCGCCGCTCAGCATATTTCTATCTGATAGCCATTGCGCTCTTGCGATGTCTTCACGAAGTACTCGATTTTACTTTTTTTAGCGATGGACTCAAACTTCACATATGGTGTACTGTACTGTGCTATTCTGCTGATTGACGAAACAGGTGCGTAAATATTTTGAAATGTGACCTTCCGTTTTGTGTAGATCCATAAGGTTGGCTCTCCGGTCACAATTAAAAAGTTGTAATTTATGTATGGGACCCCGAACGGGAAGGGTCACATTTCAGAAATTTTGTATCGTTTCCATGTGTATTATTATTGAAATCAAATTGAACCTTGTGTAAAAATGTAAACAGGAAGTATTCAAAATGTATCTTGTGGAAACATGGCCTGCCTTTTCAATGTCTCGGGTAGTTTAAAATAAGTTTTATGAAAGTGATGTCATAGCTTATGCAAAAGAGAGAACAATTTAAGCAATTTGTGCCAGATTTGATTACAAAATGACTCTAACAATGATTCAATTTCGCTATTCCTTCAATAGTAATAAAGGTCATATAATAATCGTTCCTTGAGAGAAGAGATTTTTGAGTCAATATATAATCGAGGTTGATGTGATGTTAACTAGTTGCAGCCTTTAAGCATTCAAGGCAATCCTTAGAGCGTTTTCTCGCGGTAGCGTCTGTGTACGACGCTACGGACGTTCTTAAACATTAGTCATAAGAAATTAGTCATAATTAGAAATTATGACTAATTTCTACAGAAACCATCGTTGCTCACCTCTTATGCGCCCAAAACTAATGTAGGTATGTGTGTAAAAATACATAAAAAGTACATGTTTATAAATGTTGAAGTAACGAATTAAAAATTTTAAAATTCCGTTTTACTAAAGAATATTTTATTATTGTAAACATAATATGTGTAGTGTCAATAATGGGTACATTCAAACTAATCAATAATAACATACACATCGCTGCTGGCACACACTATGTCGCAACTGTAGGGTTTACACGCCGCGAGATCAACGACGGAGATCTAATGTTTAAAGCGGCTCTCGTGAATGTTTGCCCCTAACAGGAGATTCCTTGCAATCAGCAAGCATGTTACAAGTTACGACACCTTCAACTTTCACATACGTACATACACATTATGTTTATAATATGTACATGTTTTATATTTATGATAACGACATTGTGAATATCAATAGAAATATTTCATATTTAGAAATGTCCTCAATTTTTTTTAACTTTTATGTATACATATTTAAAATATGCTAAAAATCCATTGCTTACCGTCCATTATATTCGAAAATATAATTCGAAAAGAAATTCGAAATTCGAAAAGAAAATCTTATATCGTCACCGATCGAATTTAATCACCCTAGTAATTGAAGGCCTGGTTCAATCATTTAAACCCACTGCATAGTACCACGACGATATTTAACACCGATGATATATAATGAGTGTAATAAGAAAACGTAACAAGATGTAATACATTAACATTTGTGTATGACAGTAAATTGTGCCCCCGGCATTTGTTCCGGGCAATGTCTGATGACTTTGTATATTCAATCAACGATCTGGCGATTGAATTTAATATTGGTGTCAGCGTAGCTTGATGTTAAAAAGCGAGGGTAATATATCTTAGTACATAGGACTTTCGCCGTGTTCAGGCGATATTAAAGTTTGGAACGCTTTGTTTGGAAAGCTAATAAGGGTGGTCAATTATTAGTTCAGAATGAAACTTTGATTACCATGTCGAATCATTGTGCTCAGCATACCTAAGGAAGTCTGTAAGATGGTTTTCTGCCCGCGCGTTAAACTCGTAGTATCATCTGTAAGCTTGTCACCACTATTTTTTATATGTTGTTTAATGCTGGCAATGGCCATTTCATCATAGAAGTGATTTTGCCAGTCATTTTACAAGACATTTCCTAAAGTCAAATCAATAACATCGCTGATATGAATCATAGCTCCATCTGTTGAGTTGACGGGCGTATCAAAGCTTCCAGAAAATATCGCCAAGTAGTTTGATTCCAACACCACCTATATTTTCAAATTGAAGCGTTTCCTAATATCCGTCCCTTACGAGTTTTGGGGGCGGCGCTCCTGAGGCGATTATTGATCACTAACACCATCTGTCCGTCACCAGTCGTACGTGCGGACTCGCGGCGCCGCCTCCGTCGCAACAAGTAGAGCTTCGCGCCGCCCTCAAGCTCATCAATTATTTTGAATACGAATGCCATCTAGCGTTTAGATTATCATTCGTGCAAATTGTTGTAATCGTGTTTTTCTTGTATAATTACAAATCATGTTTTTCTTGTATAATTACAATTTATTTTGTATGAGACCCGTTTAATCCATCGTTAATATCTATTTTATTTTTTTAAATAACATTCCTTAAAAGGGAACGAAAAAAGTGTATACATATTAAAATAATTTCGTATGAAAGTGTTGCTTGCATGTGGTCCCTCGAACGTCTACTGCGTGTAA